>CANXYI010966431.1:0-14717 GCA_948208565.1 Hura crepitans | reverse complement strand
GAAACCTTTATGTGCATGTGTTGTCATTAGTCCATACACATCCATATGTGTGAGTTCTAATAACTTAATTGCTTGCTCACCCTTTCTAGAAAAAGGTGATTTTATCATCTTATCTAATAAATAAGACTCACATGTGTCATATGATTTATAATCAAATGATCCCAAGCTACTGTCCTTATGTAACTTAGTCATGTGTTTCTCATTTATATGGCTAAGGTGACAATGCCATAGATAAAATGGCATTTGGTTATCTATCTTAAATCTCTTGGTATTAATGTTATATACTTCTTTATCTTTATCCGAAACATGAATTCCATTACATATTGTTCCTGATCAATAAAACACATCATTCAAGTAAACAGAATGACCCTTATTCTTATTAATGGAAATATCAAATCCTTGTTAAACAAGACAAGAAATTGAAATAATGTTTCTAGATAAAGAAGGAACACAATAACAATTGTCTAAAATTAATACAAGTCCAGAAGGTAAAACAAGATGATATAATCTTACAAGTAATGCACTAACTCTTACTCTTTGCTACACGTAGGTCTATTTCTCCCTTTTCAACCTTCCTACTACTCATTTGTCCTTATATAAAGGAAACTAAATGAGAACCACATTCAGTATCCAATACCCATGTTTGGTTATTAATAATAGTATTAGTATTAATTTCAATCACATTAAAATCTGAAGTTAAAGTAACTTCTTACTTCTCTTTCTCATGAGACCTCAAGTAGGCCTTATAGTTACGCCTTTAATGCTAGGACTTTTTATAATAAAAGCACGTGCCTTCTATGGCAGTCTTCTTTCCAGCAGCTGGAAGGGTAACAACTTGTTTTCTCTTCTTTTTGCTAATCCAACCTTTAATACCAGTTGTCTATTTCTTCTTCTTTTTCTTATCCTTAGAAGAAGATGAAATGACAATCATGACCACCTTAGAATTCTATTTCTTAATAGTATCTTTAGCAGTCTTGAGCATATTGATTAGTTTAGGGATTGTAGATGCGATCTTGTTCATCTAATAGTTAAGCATAATACTTGCATAGCTATGAGGAAAACTATGTAGGATTAAGTCTACCCTTAAATCTACATCTATCACAAAACCTAAAGTCACCAAATGCCCTATGTACCCAATCATCTTCAGCCCATGCTAGTTGGTTGAAGTCCCCTTTATCATTTTATAGTAGAATAAGGCTTTTAAGATCTCATATCTCTTAGTCCTACTCTACTCCTCAAACAACTCTTTGAGGTGAAGTAATATTGTAAAAGTATCCATATTCGTATGTTGTTTCTATAGCTTAGGACACATAAATACAAACATAATGCATGATGCAACGTCTTTGTCCTTCATGTGCTTTAGATATAGTTGTTACACATTAGCAGAAGCATCATCAATAGGGATAATGGGTACTAGCTTCTTAATTAAATAGGCCAACTTTTCACTCCTCAAAACAATTTTAAGGTTTCTAAGCCAATCTATGTAATTAGTTGAGTATGCTTAACAAGCCCAACCATTAACTAAATGGTAGGCATCATATGCCAATTGTATCATATGCAACTACTAATCATTAGGTCATTAACATTTGATGCATATGTATCACGTACATATTTCCCTAATCTTGCCTCTTGATTATTAGCCTTAAGTATGCTCAACAAGCTAATAACCATGTTAAGACAAACCCATTAAAATATTTAAACATGTCTAATGTAGCATGGGTTTAAGTATGCTCAACAACCTAATACTAAAGAGAACTATGGTTTAACTCATAAAAATAAAAGGCTTTCAAGACTTATATTATTAGATTTCTTCCAATTAAGTCCCATCATTCATGGTTTATGTATGCTTTGGCATGCTCATGTGTATTTAATCATATTAAATCATGCATTCATAGTTAATCACATTAAATATATATGATCTTGTTATGGGCTTTTCTTACCTTATTTTCTCTAGCCAAGGAAACTAATTAGGCCAAACCCTAGGTTATATGTATGATTTACAAATACAAAAAGAAATAAAGAACATTTCTAACTATTTTTTCTTAGACCTCTTTAATAAGCCTTCTTCTCTATTTTGCTCTTTGCATTTCTTCCTCTTATTCTAACCCTAAGTAATTATAGATGCCACCACCTTTTGGCCTATGATGATAACCAGAGACAGGCTCTTAATCAATGGCACTGACCCCTTAAGAAGCCAATCCATATAGACCTATCCCAATAGGGTCTATATGAACCTAGTTCAGCAAAATTGGTATGGTCTGCATAGACACCTAGCCTAAGCCCTTAGACTAGTAAGATAGTAGACCATATTAGTCTGTACAAATTAAGCATTTATAGTTTGTATGGCCTAAGCGACGAAACTCGCACTAGATTCCTAAACATGAAGTTATCATCTGAGGGTTATAAATAGTCCTAAGAATGTGTGAACAAAGGATAGATTTTTCTGGGAAAAAGCCTTCTAAAAAGAACCATTGTTCTTAAAGGTATTTTTGAGAAAAAGAACCATTCTAAGAGTTTAGGTGTGAAGTCCAAAAAGTATTCGCTCTATTAGTCCTTTAGCCCCTTCAGTCAAAAATATTTTCTTTCTAAACTCCAACCCTAGTGCCGTTATTTAAGAGTTTAATTATAAGGTAAGATCTGAGGCCTTCTCTCTTTCATTTGCCATGAATCTTGGCCTATGATCTCTCATGATTGGCCACCAAAGAGGTGATTCTTAGTGATCCCCACATAAGCCATAGGAGTAGGCTCACTTTATAAGTCACTTTTATCATATAAAGAACATAATTAAGCATGTTATATTTGTCCTGCTCTTTAATAAACATGTCATAAATATACAATAAGTCTAGGCCCATTTTCAAGTATGATTCTGATCATCTTATCTAACCTTATTCATCGTCTGTTATGTATAAAAACATGAATGTTAATTGTAAAGTAATATATTGATGCTTAGTGTTTGGGGATGGCATGATGTCTATACAGACTCCCTCTAATGAGGAATGTACTCTACATGGACATATCTCTCTATTTAACTATTATTGTTTATTACCCGTATAGACTCCCTCTCATAAAGAATATAGTTCACATGGACTTATATTGTGGCTTTAAACATTGTATTTATGTTTATTCATGAATAAATATATATAGCATTTTTGTGTACATAGAGGTTATTATTTGTGGTCTATATAGACCATTGATTATTGTTTCTGACTTTCCTCTTTAAGTTGTATACAAGTGACCTTTCTCACTAGAGTCTAGGTCTAGCTAGACATATAATCCTTACAAGCAGTAGTCTGCACGGACCCTTGCTAAAGCTTCAAGGAGTCTGTATAGACTTAACATCGTATAGATAGACCAATTTTAGCACTTAGGATTGCTCCTTTTAGTTTTGTATTATTTCTATTTCATTATTTATTTTGGGTTGTAACAGCTAGTTAATAACTTGTTTTACATGCTAAAGCCTAATTCCCATTAGATGGTTTTCTACCTAATTAATTGGCATTTTTTATAATAAAATGAATTTGAGTTTTCTTAGTCAAAAGTCACAATAACAAAAATTCATTTTTAATAAAGGCCGATCTCTTAAAAATAGGAGTTGGGCAATTCCGCCAATTCCTATAGAATTACAGGTAATTGTCAGGCCACACTACAACTAACCAATAGCTAATTCCTAGATGCATAAATATATTACGTTCTTATTGTAACTCTTTAATTTTGTAATTTATTTTCCTACATGCAAAGGTGATATGGATGCTTGAAATGTAATGTGTGCTTGTTTGATACGGGAATGATAAAATTTATAATATAAATGGACAACAAATTATAAGGGCATAAATAAGATATGAGATATTGAACCTTTCTAGTACAGAAGATCAGAGGTCTTGGTGTAGAGGCCAGGTAGCAACTCCACAAACTACTCTCATCCCCAGTAAAACTTTCATATTCTCTACAGTGGCAACTCCACTAGGGATTGAGAAATCTTAATTTGAAAGTGCCTAAATAATACGTCATCCAAATATTCTAATTTTTTTGGTCTCTTGCATTGCACTCTTTTATACTATGTCCCTATTATCCTGAATGGTGTTGTAAACCATGACTCTATTTTTCATTCATGAATAGGGAAATGCTAATATATCCATCACTTATAAGCCTCGTGCCTTTAGGAATGTTAAAAGGTGAACTAATTAATTGCTATTATCCTTGATTAAAAAGACACATTAGGAGAGACCTTCGCTTGTAGGAGCCATAAGCCTTTTAACCAAACCTTGAGCCCATGTAGTAAAGCTTAGCAACTTCCCTCAGGTTACATTTTCCTAAGTGATTGTGATTGTATTATGACTGCTATGTGGGCCTATTGCATTTAATCTTATTTGGAGTGGGGACAAGCCCATTGTGCCTTTTATCTAGAATGGACCTGACCTAATTTCACCTCAAATAAGAATCAAATATCATAGGCTATTATCTTTGCATGTGCTTTAAACAAGAGGTTGTCAGGCCCTGTAAGGTCCATAAGTAAGCTTATATGTCCACCGTTAATGTTTAGTAATCCCACCTAGGAAAAGAATTGGCTTGACTGCATATATGGGAGATTGAAGGTTGGGAGGTTTTATTGCATGTGTTTACCTCTGCTGCACCATGAACATGTATTGCATAACATGCATCATCTACATTTCACACTATTAATATTATACATGTATCATATTTAACCTTTTATTTTGATAGCCACCATTGATCCATCATTCCCTACTCAGTGGAAAAGAGTCGACAAGTGCCTCAGTAAGGCTAGTGAAGTAGCACCCATTCAATTAAGGTGAGGAATCATCTCCACCAATAAATTTGTAACCAAGGCTTTATTCATGGAGGTGATGGCTGAAATAGAGAAAAAGATGATGGTGGCTACCACAAATGCTTTGTCTAATGTCCAAAATTAGAAGGAGTTGGGTCAGACCTTATCCACCCACAAGGGCAAAGAGATAGTAGGAGACAAAAATGATGACTAGTCTTCAGATGATAAAGTGCCAGAGGTCATCAAGACTTATAATAGGGTTCACCCTCTTAAGCCGATAGAGAGTGATCAACTGAAGAAATTGAATGAAAAGATGGAGGCCATAAGTTAGTTGATGACTGGGGGTAAGGATATCGACCTAGATAATATTAGTTTATGACCCAACTGGGCAATGCCCCATATGTTAAAGATGTCAGACTTGAGCAAGTTTGATGGCACTACAGACCCTTAAACCCATCTAAAATAATATGTTGTTGCCATAAGAGCTACTCATTTGACAAAAGAGCAGATTGTGAGCCTATTTATTATGTCCCTTATAGGCTAAGCTTTTGATTGGTATCATTACTAGGAGAAGAGGGTCAAAGAGGACTGGAACGAGGTGTCACAGGTATTCAGTAAGTAATATGCCAATAATGCAAGCATAGAAATCACCCTAAAGGATCTGGAGTTGGTAAAGTAGGAAAAAAATGATAGCTTTTCTAATTATTTGCAAAGATAGAGAGAGAAAATCATAAAAATGAGAAATAAGCCTGGGGACATCGATCAAATCAAGATGTTCATCTAAAATGCAAATAGCTATATGAACAATGGGCTCACTGCTAAAGGCATAACAACATGGGAACAACTGAAAGACATCGCCATTAATCTAGAGGTGAGTTACCAGAATAAGGAATACAAGAAAGCAAGTAACCATACCTTTACAAGCAGTAGAACAGGGCATACCACCAAGAAAACAAATGCACATGTTATCTAAGGAAGAAGGTATTCCAATTTAGGTAGATCCCTTTCATGGTGCCTAAAAAAGTTTACTAAAGAAGGCAAACTACAACCACTTACACCTCAACCACAAAACGGACCATTACCACTAAGCCAAAGGCATAACCTATATTATACCTATCACCAAAAGAACTGGACACTTAACCAATAACTACAAACTCCTTCATAAATCCATGTAAGACCTCATAAACTCAAAATAAATCCCTAATCTTGAAGCCTTATCAAACCCATTACTGAAACACCACACTACATACCTTCTCAAGTCTGGACTACCTGAGGAATATATGCTTAGAGAGATTTATAGATCTGATCAAAAGATTATTAAGGGGGTGAGGGAGAGTGAATTTATCCTTATGACCAATTTCTAGGATAGTGAGAGTGACTATAAGTATAGAGAGAGCAAAAATTTTTGGGATAAATCTTCTAATGGAGATTTTAAAGAGGGAATGAGAGAGCATATCAGGGTTGAGGGAGAAGCAATTGAAAAAGTGGAAAAGAATGGTCGGATCTTACCTCAAAAAGAACTTGAGTTTAAAGAGGGTGAGCACAAAGAGGCACTTAAGCAACTAAAAAAGACTCAAGCTAACATTAGCATTTAGAACTTGCTAATGTCATTAAAAGACCATAGGCAGAAGGTTGTTAAAGCCTTAGGTCAAGTTGTAGTCTTTACAACCACTACCCTTGATGAACTGGTACAAGTGATGAAAATAGGCAAGACGGGCCTTATCATCTTCTCAAATGCTGACCTACCCCTAGAAAGAAGGGAACATAACCTGCCTCTTTTCATTAGGGCCAAAGTGAATGGGAAAAAGATTGGTTGTGCCATGGTACATAATGGTTCCTCTTTGTATGCTTGTCCAGCCAAAATTCTCTCTGGTTCAGGCATTAAGAAGAAAGATCTGACACCTTCGAGCATCACTATCAAGGCCTATGATGATACAAGAAGACAAGTTAAAGGGTCTTTTACAACTAAAGTTCAAGTGGCGTCGATTATAAATGAAGTTAAATTCATTCTAATCAACATTCCAGCCACTTTCTCTATCTAACAAACCGTAGTTCTATAAGCTAGGTGGAGTTCCTTCTACCTTATATCAGATGATTAAATTCTCACACGAGGGCAATGTTGCCACCATCAAAGCTTAAATCAATCATGCCATCCCTACCTTAGCTATCACTAACCAGCCTTTCACTGGGTTTCATGTTGCAAAAATTTATGAAGATTATATGGACCCTGCTATGTCTAAAATAATGAAGAAGATGGATTTCTTTCTCGAAGCTAGTTTAAAGAAGAATTTGTAAGGCATAACTAAACCTCTAAAATTGCACACCTAGAAAGACATAAAGGGATTAGGCTATGATCTGAATAAAAGGGGGAACCTGAAGAAAGGTAGTCGTATAGGGGACTACTTTGTCAAATAGAAGGATAGAAGGTTTGATGGGACCCTAAAACATGTGATAGTGAATGGGTGCTACAAGCCAGAATTCAAAATCTTCATATATGTGGTTGAGTGGGAATCAAGAAACCTTGCTCAATTCTAGTAGACTAAAGAAGTTTTTCTAAAGCTACCAACCATCGAAAAAGTCTACCTAAATCCTCCTAAGGATAGGTCTAAACTAGATATAAATCTTAATTTGCTTATAGATAAAATGTATCTTTTGGGACCTCTTTAAGGCAAATAATTTCCTTTTTAATAAGATGAATAATGAGTTTGCTTATTTGTGTGATTTTTCTCCTGATTGTAGTGTGCATTCAAGTGATCATTAAATGAGCATCTTTGACATTAACTGCATTAAAACTAATCCATTTAATCTTGGCACAAATGAACAACCTAAAAATATATTAACTACTTATGATACTACTACCGATGAAAGAGAAAAATTCAAGAGATTACTCAAAAGATATGAAAGAATCTTTGCATGGAATTACAATGACATGCCAAGTATTGATCTGGAAGTTGCTGAGCATGCCATTCCAACTTATGGCCATGTTACTCTAGTCCATCAAAAGCTCAGAAGGATGAGACTCGAGTGGGTAGAAAAGGTAAAGGAGGAAGTGGTTAAACTACTCGAAGCCAAGTTCATTGTGGAGATTATTTTTCCTTTTTGGCTAGCTAACATCATCCTGATGCCTAAGAAAGATGGAAGGTTTAGAATATGTGTTGATTATTGGGACCTCAATAAAGCATGCCTTAAAGACAATTTTTCTTTACCCCACATTGATGTACTAGTTGATAGTACAGCTATGGTAGCTATGTACTCATTTGTTGATGGATTTTTAGGGTATAACCAGATTTTAATGAAGTTGATCGACAAATGCAAAATAGCCTTTCTAACTGAATGAGGGACATATTGCTACAAGGTGATGCCCTTCAGGTTGAAAAATGCAAGTCAACCTACCAAAGACTAGCTACTAAGATTTTCTATGAGATGATGCACAAGAAGGTCAAAGTCTATGTCGATGATATGATGGTGAAGTCCGTAGAAAGGGAAGGGCATTTTGAAGCCCTAAAAAAGTTCTTCCAAAGGTTGGACCAATTCAACATAAGGCTCAATCCCAAGAAATGCATCTTTAGAGTCATATCAAGTAAGCTATTAGGATTTATGGTCAGCAAGAATGGAATTGAGGTGGATCCGAATAAGGTAAAAGCTATACTAGAAATGCCTACCCCACAGTTGAAAAAGGAAGTTTGAGGATTTCTAAGCAAATTACAATATGTCATTTGGTTTATATCTAAGTTTACTTCAGTCTGCGAGCCTATATTTAACCTATTACCTAAAGGCCAACCAAAGGAATGGAATGAGGATTACCAAAAAGCCTTCAAAACCATTAAACAATACCTAACCCAACCCCCCATTCTGAGAACACCCAAAAGTAGGAAAATCCCTTATCTTATACCTTACAGTTGAAGAGTCCTCCATAGGAGCCCTTATTGCACAGGCAGATGAAGCCGAAGTAGAAAATGCAGTTTATTACTTAAGCAAGAAGTTGCTCCCCTATGAATAAAAGTATGCAGAAATAGAGAAGATATGTTTGGGAGTAATCTGGGTCTCAAAGAAGCTAGGCCATTATTTTCAATCCCACAAAATAGAGGCGATAGTAAAAAATAACCCTCTCAGGTAGTTACAAACTACGCACTCTCTAGTGGGTAAAATAGGCCGATAGATTCTATTCTAGTAGGAATTCGACATCTCTTATGTCATTAAGAAGATAATCTAAGGATGAGTGGTAGATGAGTTTTTAGCACAATAGCCATAGAGGAAAAGTAACTTGAGTTTGAATTTCTAGATGAATACTTAGGGGCAATTTCCTAAGAAGAATGGAAAATGTTCTTCAACGAGGCAATTAACTGGAAAGGTGCAGGTACAGGTGCACTAATTGTTAGTCCAAAAGGTGAGCAGATGTTCCTAGCTAGAAAGTTAGAGATTCAAGTAACTAACAATGTTATG
Source organism: Hura crepitans (assembly GCA_948208565.1). NCBI lineage: Eukaryota > Viridiplantae > Streptophyta > Magnoliopsida > Malpighiales > Euphorbiaceae > Hura > Hura crepitans. The sequence goes on along the minus strand of CANXYI010966431.1, from coordinate 5,491 downwards.
AAATATGAAGCATGTGTTTATGGCCTCAAAACTATGTATCAGCTGGGGGCAAAGGTAGTTAATGTGTATGGGGATTTGATGCTAGTTGTGTAACAAGTGAAGGGTAATTGGGAGATCAAAGATGAAAACTTAGGCAAGTATGTTAGAATACTCACAGATCTATCAAAAGGATTTAACCACTACATTTTCCATCACATTCTTAGAGAACGAAACCAAGTTGCCAATGCCCTACCCACCTTAATGTCTATATCAAACCTCAATAAAAAGGATCTACCAAAACCCAAGTATTTTAGCAAATGGAGTTTCCCAACCTACATTATTATAGTTAGTTCTACAACCAAACAAACCAATGTTGACCTACCTTAGTACCATGACATCTAAACCTACCTAGAAACTTGATAATACCCAGAACAAGCAACTGAGAAAGATAAAAAGGCCTTTTAAAAATTATCTACTCAATTCACCTCATTTCAAGAAATGATGTACAAAAGACAATGTGACAAGATTATGCTTAGATGTGTAGATGAATCATAAGCCCAGAAAATACTCACAAAAGTACATGAAGGAGTTTGTGGTCCTCACAAGAATGGAAGAAACCTTGTAAAGAAAATCATGAGATTTGGTTATTATTGGATGACCATGGAGACAAACTGCTGTAACTTTGTCAAAAAAATGTCACAAATGCTAAATCTATGGAAACTTAAGTCATATTCCACCCAATGACTTGACTAGTTTGTCCTCTCTTTTGGACATTTTCTACATGGGGCATTGACATAATTAGGGAAATAAGGCCATTATCTACTAGGGGACATAGATACATAGTTGTAGCAATTGATTACTTCATAAAATGGATTGAAGCTGAATCTTTCAATAGATTAGGGGCAAGGTAGATGGTAAAATTTATTAAAAGAAATATCATTTGCAAGTACAGGTTACCACAACAAGTCATGTTAGATAATGGGGTACAATTTCAGGGTGAGATTAGACAACTTTTGCAAAAATACAAAATTAAGCATCATAAGTCTTCTCCGAATTGACCTCAAGCTAACGATGCAGTTGAAGTAACTAACAAAAATGTCAAGAAAACTTTGCAAAAGATGACAATTACCTATAAAGATTCGGCAGACATGTGACCCTTTACACTGTGGGGATATAGGACAACCATCAGGACATCTACTTAAGCCATGCCTTATTCATTAGTATATGGGATGGAGGTAATACTACCAATAAAGATTAAGGTACCATCACTTAGGGTAGTACTAGAGGCAAATATACTAAAAGTAGAGTGGGATAGAAACAAATACGAGTAACTAGCCTTAGTGGGTGAAAAACAACTTAGAGCCCTTTATCACATGCAATTGTATTAAAAGAGAACTACTAGAGCTTATAACAAGAAAGTCAAGCCCACTCCTATTCAAGAAGGTGACTTGGTACTAAAATAAACTAAACCTTTGTTCATAAATCTAAGAGGAAAATTCAAGCCCAATTGGGAAGGCCCATATTTAGTCAAAAAGATACTTAAACATAAGGGTATCAAGATCTCAAATCTAAAAGACAATGAGTTCTCAGAACCTGTCAACATGGACAAGCTAAAAAAAGTACTTCTCTTGATAAAAAAAAGTCCGCTAAGTTAAAAACCCAAATAGGGCAGCCTAAGCAAAAATTAAGACACCCTAATGAGGTGAAAACCTAACAGGCACTTTATGTAAAAATTAGGGGATCTAAGTAAAAATGTCCAGTTAAGAAAACCTTCAGAGGCTGATTGGTAATATAGTATTATCAATGGAAAATTAATATATTTGCCAAGATTAAACAACTTAGTTTCAAATGCAATTAATACCAAAAATGCTCTAGTCATGATCAATGACATGCAAACTTCCATTAAGTTGAGAAATATCATACGAATGATTAAACTCTAAATTAATGTCCTAGATGTAGAAGAATCATTTTCATATTTTCTCTTTAACATTAATGTCTTATTATCTCTAGCAATACTCAGAATCCATTTTTTGTAATTATCATCTATACTAATGCTGCTAGTTGCATGATCAAACACCTCTCTTAAGACAGCATGTTGTCTCTATAAGTTGAGAAAAGAGCACAAGAAATAGTGTGTTAGAAGTCCACCTTAAAATCCCTAAAGGCTTAGAAAAAACTTTTTGTAATAGGCCAAATTGCCGCTAGATCCAATAAAGAATATAAAATGTAGCATGTCTTAAGCTAATCAAAAGGATATAACCTGAATAACTAGACTAGTAAAAATGATTGATCTTCTACCAAGGGCACCTCCATCGCATTTCAACAATAGCACCAAGCCATGCAACCCACTAGTCACGGGTATCAAATCTCTTTTCAAGCTTCCTTTCATAATGATTATTCAAAGCATATTTCACCTAAAGACTTTTAAGAGGAGGTACAAGCAATCCCAGATTCTCTTGTAACCAAATTTAAAAAAAAAAAGGTCATAAGGATGGAAAATTCGTAAATGGCCATCTAAGCAAAAATTAAGCAAGCCTGCTGGTGTGAAAAGCCTAATAGGCACACTAGGTAAAAGTTAGGGTTAAAAAAATAAAATAAAAGCTAGAGGAAAAACCCACAAAGGCTCTCTATACATACCTATAGAAAAAAGTGGGCTCCCAACTACAAAGTCGATATCCTTTTTCTTCAGAGCATCCAATCCTCGAATGGTTTTAGCCAAAAAGACACCAAAGGGTTTACAACTAGAACATATTTTAGTCAAAAGTTAAAGAACCTTGAAATCACAAAGCCCATCCTTGAAATTAACTATCAACTAATTACTAACGATATATAGCAGCATGCACTTAGCCCATTCTATAGAGTTAATAGGGAACTTGTGAGCAAAGTCCAAAATTGCTTGCAAGGGAATGAGGCCCACACTAGAATTTCCTTCTAAGCTATAAAAATAGAAACACCTAATGCAAGGACAATATTCATAGGGTATTGTTCCTCAAAAGAAGGAAAAGCTAGGGGATCATCTAGACCAATGGGAAAATTTAGGAAGGCAGTAACTTCCTCCAGGGTCGAGGTAATTTCCTTATTATTTAAGATAAACACATGGAAAATAGGGTCCTAATATTACACAACAGCATTCAAAAAGTTTTTGTCAATCCTCACTTTTCTCAAGAATCTAATGGCAAAAAAAGTAGCAAGAATGTTCAAAGTCCATGAAGCCTTTGAGTCCAAAATTTTGGATAATTATTGATTAAAGAAGATAGACATGATAAAGCATGAACAAAGGAGAAAGGAGGTATTTATAGGCCCTAACCCTCATTATTCCTTTTCCTACTAAGACAAGGAATCCAAAACATGCGAGGAAGTCTGCACAGACCTCATAACATCAAGAGTCAATGTCATAGTCTGCACGGACTAACTAAGATAGGCCTATAATAGTGCTTGTTACCAATCATAGAAATATCTGCATAGACCTTTATACATTATGTCTACACGAACTTTTACACACCATATACGCATAGACCTTTATGCCCCATGTCTGTATGAACCAAGAGTTATCAAGCTTTTCTAACTAAGTCTTGCTACAAAAAGGCACTCAGTTGGTGAGTGTCATTGGAATATGACATTCAATTTTGGGTAGTGTCATCAATTATCAAACATTTATATATAAAGACACAAATTTGTATTTGAAATAAAATATTATGTACTAGTGTTAACATATACAAAAGTTAGGCCTTTTTATAAGGAAAATAATAACAAAGCTGCAATCTATTTTGCTCTTCAATATCATCCTTATGGCACCCTCCACCCGATCTATACACTGGACTCAAACAAAGGACATGTGCACACAAAATGATATCCAGATCCATTATCCAAAGTCACTTAAAATCTAAAAACATTATATAAGAAAACATTTCTTGACTTAGAGATAAAATAAAACTTTAAAAACCTTTTGGCATGCAAATCGAGGTAAACATTAAGGTCATCGTGTTAAAAATTCGACAGCATAACGACTATACCGGGACACTTTTCCAAATTTTTACCTATTTAAAAACACTTCTATGCAATCACAACATACATCTCCAACTCACATGGGTCCTCCTAACCCTTTAAATCACATCAAATCACAATGAACCTTAGGCTCTCACAATTAACATTCTTAAATGTAACTCATTAATCATTACACACAGCATGCAAGAAATAGGAAAGTAAAATGCACAGTCAAATTAATTAATATAAAACCCCGCTGCAAAATGCAGATTAGACCTAATCCCTCTAGAGTCTCAAGAGCGCACTGACCATAACTATTACATTTACATCATACCTACTATTACAAAAAGAATACAAAAATACCCACGCAGGGGTTATCTTTGTGTCTCCTATTCAGAAGCTTTAGCTCTAATCTACTACCCTATTACCTACGTATCACAAACAAGCAATACACTAAGCTTTCGCTTAATGGTGTAATCACTTTAACTTGTAAAAAGGCAAATTATAGCATGTCCATAATGTACACAAACCATATCCCAATTTAATATTACATTTATGCATTTTCCATAATTTATATGCAACATAAACCAATTTTGGTTTTAGAGTTATATTTATACATTTATGGTGTCTCATATGCCAACAAGCACATTACAAGCATAGATATTGCATTTGATGGCACATTTATCGAGGCATTATTAAAATATCAATTAACTACCATTTAATGGACATAACGCATCGCATGCATAAAGTATTCTTCCTTAAGCATCATTTATGCCAAAAATCACCATTATCATAAATTAGCCATTTGTAGGCCATAAGACATGATAAAAGTCATACCATATCACAACAGTTGGTAAAATGTCATACCGAACTTATATATCACAACTAGTAGTGACATACCTATTTTCTAGTCATAAGTGTTATAATGCACCTTATAGCTGTCCATATTAGTATTTGAGATGTATACACATATAATCACCATAAATATTCATACAAGTGAAAATAAACACATTCAAGCATCTCAAAACCAATTTTAGGTCATTTGATCATATTATGTCCATGGGTCACATATTAATGCCATTTAACATGCAAACTTAATTTATGAAATTTTAAGCCATTTTAGTCATTTAATCGATGCCCATATCCATAAGACAACTAAACAAGATTGGATAACGAAATTACTTAGGCTCGAAGGCTCTCCACACCTATAGATGTGTAACTTAGGCTAGAAAGCTTGCATACCAAATAGGTAAGTAAACTTAGGCCCAAAAGCTCTCATACCACATAAGTAAGTAAACTTAGGCACGAAGGCTCTCATGCACACAACACGTAATCTTAGGCTCGAAGGATCTCATGCATATAGCAAGTAAATTTTAGGCCCGAACTCTCTCATACCAAATAGGTAAGTAACTTAGGCCCAAAGGCTCTCATGTATATAGCACATAATCTTAGGCCCAAAGGCTCTCATGCACAAAGTAAGTAAATCTTAGGCTCAAAGGCTCTCATACCCGTCAACACATAAATTAAT
>CANXYI010966350.1:0-23470 GCA_948208565.1 Hura crepitans | reverse complement strand
TTTCGATATGAGATTTGAAAACACTTTTATACCCCAGGTTTCTCCCATATTTTGCTGATGCAGGATCTGCTTAGGGCGTTATAATACACCTCCCATACGGGACTCGGTATATATATATATATATATATATATATATATATATATATCTATATATATATATAATGACTATGACATAACTGTCTAGAATAATTTGCAAATGACTTAACCACATGGCCTAAAATAGTTAATCAATATTATTATTAGTAGTTGAGTCTTAGCTTTATAAACCACCCTCCCACATTTTCTTCTGATGTGGGATTTGAAAACACTTTTATACCTAAGATTTCTCCCATATTTTGCCAATGCGGGATTTGCTTAGGGCGTTACAATACACCTCCCATATGGGACTCAGTGTCTTTACTGAAGTTTGCCCCATCATTGCTCAAGGTTGCGCACATAGTGGCTCTGATACCAATTGTAATGACCCAAATACAACTATCCAAAATAACTTACAAATGGCCTAACCACATGGCCTAAATGATTAACCCAATTTATTATTAGTAGTTAAGTCTTAGCCTTATAAACTTCCTTCCTCCTACATTTTTTTATGTGTGATTTGGAAACATTTTTTTATACCTAAAACCTTTCTCGTGTTTTGCTGGTATGGGATTTTTCTAGGTTTTATAATATATTTCCATAAACTTTTTCGACCATATCATGGAAAATAACCATCATACATTGCTAAATATGGCCAATACATTACATAATCCAAAAGGCATACATCAATAAGCAAAAAACCATATGGACAGGTAGAAGTTGCTTTTTCTTGATCCTCAATGGTTATATGTATTTGATGATAACCTGAATACCCATTTAAAAAGTAATAAAACTTATTTCCTGCTAACCTTTTTAACAATTGAATAACAAAAGGTAAAGGAAAATAATCATTTCTAGTAGCTTAATTAAGTTTGCTATAATGAACACAAACATACTCTCCAAGCAGTAACTATTTTAGGAGGAATTAATTCATTATTCTCATTAGCTACTATAATTATTTCACCTTTCTTAGGAATTAATTGTACAAGACTTACCTAAGAACTATAAAAAATGTAATAGATAATACTTGTATCTAGCAACTGTATCACCTCTTTCTTCACAAATTCTTTTATAGATGGATTAAGTTATCTTTGTGGTTGAATAATGAGCTTGAAATTATCTGCCATTAGTATTTTGTGCATAGAATTGCTAGGATCTATACCTTTGATATCTGAAATCTACCAATCAATTGCTTTCTCATACTTTTTTAGGAGCTTTATTAGTAATTCTTTTCTAATTCTATTTAATATGCCTAAATAATAATAATTTTAGCATATTTTCCAGGAAAACATATTTTAAATAATTAGGAAAAGGTTTAAGTTCAAGTTATTTTTCTTCATTGGGACAACTCTTTTAATATTCCTTTATTGCAGTGTTTTCTTCACTATTAGCCTCCTCTTCTAGTTCTTTAACTTCTTTTTGTGGGAGAGGATCTTCATCATCCATAGTAGTTGTCTATACTGAACACCTCTCCAAATTATCATCCTTTTAAATATCTATCTAAAATTCACATGTATAAGCTTTAAAATAATCATAGCATAACATGAATTGTCAAGAGAATTAGAGGGGTATTTCATTGTTTTACTGATTTCAAATTCAATTTTATCATAATTGACATATAAGCTCAATTTCCCTTTCTTGACAATAATAACAGCTCTAAATTTGCCAAAAATAGCCTTCCAAGAATTAAAAGAACTTCTTTATCCATTTTCAGTACATAAAATTTGATGAAAAAATAAAGTCCCCAACTTTCACCAATAAATATTGTACAATGCTTTTAGGCTTCTAAATTCATCTATCAGCTAAATGTGAAAACATGTTTATTTCCTGAATATCACCAAGATTTAATTTCATGCAAATAGATAAAAGTATCAGATTAATACTAGCACTTAAATCACATAAAGCCGTATTAAATTTAAAATCCAATTCAAAAAGTATAGTAGAACTCCTTGGATCCTTGAGCTTTGCATGTAATTTATTTTACAGTATGGCATTACGATTCTTAGTAAGCAACACCGTGCCTACCTTATTCTTTTAGCTTTCTTTTACTAGAAATGATCTCATTTAAAAACTTAACATATTGAGGTATCTATTTTAAAGCTTCGATAATGCAATATAAATTTTAAGCTTCTTAAACTTATTTAAAAATCTTGCAAATTAAGCATCATATTTATCCTATCTTATTCTATTAGGATAAGGAAATCTGCTTACATCTACATAAATATCAGAATTTTTAAAAATGGCCTTTCCTTTTTTCTAACCTTTTTTGTTATCTCTTACCTCGATTTTTGGTTGCTTTTTACTTGCTTTCTTGGTAGAACTGAGTTTTTAACCTTTTTAGCTTTCTGACTAAGATCTCTCACTTCATTTCCACACCTAATAGTTGTTGCCTCCATTTGTTCAATCAAGTTCTTCTTAGACTTACTAGCAACATTCTTTTATTTTTGCTTGAAATCATTTGCACTCTAAATTTTTAATTAAAACCTTTTAGCTTTTGATAGCAGCCACTTGACTTTTGATTACAGCATCTTGGCTATTCATTTTAGCTTCAGTGTTATTAATAAATCTTATAATTAACTCATTCGAATTTCACTTCTTTTCTTGAGTAACTTTTGGTTAAAATTTAGGTGGCTGTGGTCTTTCTATTATTCCATGTAAAGTTTGGATGATTTCTCCACTTAGGATTATAATAATTGCTACATGGATCACTTTGCCTATAAGAATTAGAAATAAAATTCATTGGGTTAGTAACTTCATCAACAAGATATAACTCATTTGCTTTACATTATTGGGTTGAGTGCCTACCTCCATAGAACTCACATTTGATAGTTACTGTAGCCATTTGCTTCCTTTTTATTCCATCTATTTTTCTTTGCAAAGCCTTCATTTAAGAATCCATAGTTAGAATTAATGATATACATCATTTCTTGTTTCTTTCCTAACTGCTTCCCGATTGACCATTTTGAGTTTGCACTTATTTCTTCTATTAATCTAAATGCTTCAGAGGTGTTCTAATCATGAGTAAACCTCCAATTGTCGCATCAATTAGGCTCTTATGATATCATTGGCTTTACCACAAAAAATTTGAGTCTATTGCCACAATGGAATTTTCATGATGAAGGCATTTTCTAAATAGCTCTTTAAAATACTCCCTAACTCTATACAATGAGTTCAAACTAATTTTGTGTACACATATTGATTTTATTGCGAAGCTTTGAAGTTTTACAAGGTAAGGAAAATTTTTTAAGGAACTCTTATTCTATTCATCCCATGTATTTTGAATTAACAAATGGGCTATCAATATTTTTAGTCATGCATTAGCAGATTCACTTGAAATTAATCAAAGAGAAAAACATTTAGCAATCAAAATTTAAAATAAAATAATTAAAATTAACTATATTGATCCTAAAAAATGGTGCTAAAAAACACTTGATGTGTGCAATCTAAACATTAGCAAGCATACTATTTAAATAATAAAGTGGAAAGTGTCTAGTATCATCCTATAAAGATCAGTTTTGAATTAACTTTTAATTATTCTACTTTTGCATAAATATAATTAAAGAATGTAAATTGAAAGATTAATTAAATAAATAAAAATTAAAGAATTAAGTAAGAAATAAAAATTAAATAAAATTTAAGGAAAATTTAATGATAAAAGCTATTGAGGTTACACAATCCTCCAAACATATTATGAAAAACAATTCAGTATGAAGTTTAGTTATAAGTTGAAAGATTCTCACTAAAGCCAATCACCTTACCAAAAACTGATATTCAATTTAATCCCTAACTCTATCATAAACTTAAGAATTAAATTGTATAGGTGTTGAATCTTAAATAATTCCTGCATCTCGAAAAATGAATTACAACCCTTAATCTCATTCAAGTAATCAACTAATAATACTCAAATAAAATTATTCAAATAATAATCATAAGATCATGAAAGATGTCAAATTGAAATCAAAACCTTAACTTTCTATCTCGAATTTTTATTAATCTATTAAACTCACCCAAATAATTACCCAAGCATTAAGAATAAGATTATGAATAAAACTATGACTAAAAATTCATTTATTGAATATGACTGAAAATTCATATATTGAAATAAAATATCTTAATAATCTCTAGGAAATTTATGTTTCCATCAATAGAATTAAATTACTTGATAGAAATAAAATATAAGCAAGCAAGAATATAAAAACTCATGATTACAACTTAAAAAGTAGAAAAGAAAGAAAATTCAAACTCCTTAATCTTTAAGTGCTCTTTAAGAGATCCTAATTTCTTCTTCTCAATTGCAAAATGAAGTTCTCCAAGATAAAAGAGAGTAATTTACTATTTATCTCTATTAAACTAACCTAGACTTTTTTTATTTAAAATTTAGAAGTGTTCGAGACTAAATAGGAGTCTTAAAGTTCCAAAATAGGAGAAACAAAATAAATCCCATTTTAATTTGTAACATAAGATAGCAGAGATCATGGGCATGACAATTATCCCTCATGGTCATAACTCTTGCTTCCAAAATTTCCTTCAAGTCCAAATGGCCTTATTTCTTTAACCCTTATTACTTATGGCCATGAGGCATTCTGCCTAGCATTTCTTTGGCTTTATTTTTCTCCTTTTTTTTTTAAGTCTTCCATGCTCTATTCATCATCAAAACACCTAAAAATCATGAAAAATAACTAAAATCAATAAAGACCAAATAAAAACACAAAAATAATTAAAATACCAAAACAAAAACTAAAAGTATCACATTTATCTAGGAAAAAGATATATAATTAAAGTAATAGAGGATGAAAGATTTAGGGCAATGAGTTTTTTTTAAATATGTTTGTATGTATAATAAGCAAATGAAAACCTCTAGCAAGCATGTTGGTAACTTTTTTGTACTATCCCATTAATGATTTTTTTCTTATTTACATAAAGTTTATTTCTTGGATCGATTTTTTTTTTTTTAAATTTGCATCTTATCATTCAACTTATGATGGATATTTTGGCATCGCATAATAAAGTTAGTTTTATAGATAGTTAACCTATTTAGTTGGGTTTTTGTTTCAATAATATAATTATATGGGTTTATGCTATTGTTTGCATTTAAATTGCATCTACATTTTAGAGTTGCTTTAGGACAAGTAGCAATTAGTTATTTTTATGAAATTACCTATAATTTTGGAATATTTGCTAACATTCGCATACATATATTTAAAGGGTTCAAGTGTGACACTTTTTTATTTAAAAAAAGGGTTGTATTTTCTAATAAGATAAAAGCTAAATACCTTTAACTCTTTTGTGATGCATGACCAATATGATTTAAATGTAAAAGATAAATGATGATATATTACTTACACAAATAAAAAAAGGAAGTGTTTAAGTGCATAAGATAGCTTTTAGAAAAAGAACTACATCTATATGATTATATCAAATGATGAATTACTACTTAATAAATCATAATTTTTAAAACAAAATTTAGCTTTAGTGGAAAAAATGCATTAATTTATGTTTCTATTATATTATAGATTATTATGTAATTTATAAATTATATTTTTAAAACAAAATTATTGGCTTGAATATCTAATATTTATAGTCTAAATAGCATTACTAAATAATGAGATAAAACAGACAAAATATATATTTATATACACGCACACACTCGCGCACACACACACACACACACACATACACACACACACACACACACACACATATATATATATATACATACTGTATTGTGATATTAATTTAATTTTATTAGTTAAAAGACTAAAAGATATTAAAATAATAAAATGATGATATATACTTTTTTATAATAAATATTAGATTTTATTGCTTTATAAATAAAAACTTAAAATGTTACCTCTTCTCTAGTTTTTTTAATTTGTTTATTTTTGTAATAAGTAATTTATTGATATTTATTTTTATTTGAAAGCATATATTAGTAAGATTTTTGAATTTTGGAAAGTAATTATTAGCAAAGTACATCTTTTATATTTTTAATTAAATATCCAATATTTTGATAAGAGTTTTTAGTATTTGTATTTGAGAGGATTTTAGACTATTGTTTTTATTCTATCATGGAAAATGTAATACCAATATGAAAAATTAATAGAATGTTTTAGACTTTTAGTTATAAACAAATACACTAACATTTTTGTGGACTATATAAATGAACCTTTTTTTTCATAAGAAAAAATAACATTAATATTTTTAGTACATTTTTGGTAAATGTTTGTATTAAGAACATCAATATTTCAATAGAACTTTGCTACTTGTCATATATATTTTATATGAAATAAAATCCAGTTATCTATTTTGTTTGAAATAAAAAACTTACCTATATCAATATTTACACTATTTATAAAAATATAAATAGGTAATTTTTTAAATAATAATAGCTTTATATATTATTCATAATTACAAAAATAATCCATAAAATATTTGTATTAAAGTAAAATTTTTGTAAAGTAATATAATTAAATTAAACACTCATAATCAATTTTAAAAACTTTGAAATTCTTATATGCTTAAAATTGTAATGCCCAAAAAATTCGAGCTTCTAGAATTACTATTTCAAGACTCAGATTGGGTACACGAGGTTAAGGAAGTCTAAATTCGGGTTACAAATAGTACTATCCAAAGTATATTCAAGGGTCAAAAAGAAAAAAGTAATAATGATGAGAATTATATAGACATGTCGAAAGGAAATGGCCTTAGTTGAATTAAAGATTCAATTGATGTGAAGGGAGTCTAAATTAAGGATTGTAGCATTCTAAAATTGAAAAATTAGAGGAAGAGGCATGTGTAATTGAAGAGGAGTGGAAGGCAAAATAGAGGACACGAGCTTGGAAATAAGACAAGAGAAGGGAGCTGTTTATGAATTGCATAGCTGAGGATAAGGGACAACAGAATCAATTTTTTTCGATATAAAGTAGAGAATCCATTTATTGTTCAAGTAGGTAAGAATTCAATTCAGCCTTATTTAATTGAGTATAATTCTAGTTTCTTGAGTTGTGTATTAATGAAATGATGATATTTAGGACCAACACAAAGAAAGAACTTAGGAAATAGAGTTTGGCTATAGATGGTAGGTGTAAATGCCAAATTTTAAGGGTTTGATATGAATTTGACATGAAAGAAGAAAGGGAATTACAGTGAATCAAGGGCTGATACTTTCTATTTAATGATTTTGAGTTCACTCTATTTATACTTTTCCTTTTATCTAAACTTATTTTTCATCCAAGGTAAGTAGTGGCTGACAAGGTTGGAGGAATAGGTGTAGTTATGAAGTAAAGTCTACAATTTATTTGTTTGGTTTGAGTTTTGCTATAGCAGACGAGGACATCGACAGGTAACCAATCAAATTTCTGAGCTTATTTTTTATGATTCAATGTATTTTCTAGTTCATTTTGGTTTTTAGTCTTAAGAAAGAAGAATTAGAACTTGGTAAATGAGATTTGAGTGTGAAGCAAGAAGAAGGAAATAGAGTTAGGCGAAATAATAACCACTATTGTTGTTTATGAAATCTGAAAGAAATGGAGTTAGGCAAAATAATAGCCACTATTGTCGTTCATAGAATCTACAGGAATGTTAGATTTGGTGATTGGTTTGTCAAGTTGATTTTGACACTGGATCATGGGTCTAGGTAGTTCTTATTAGTATAAAATGAAACTTGTGAGTACTATATGTAACACCTGAAAGTCCTAAAGTTATGAATAGTACTTCTTGGGATATGAATAGTATTTTTTGAGACCCGAGTCACATTCATCTTATTGAATGAAAGTATTAATCATAATATAATTTTGGGTAAAATTTAAAGTGAAAACAAAGTCGTTTAGATGGTTAAAAATGACTGTTAAGTTTTACGACAGTGTCATGTGAATAGTAATTTAGTTTTAGCTGACTGTAAAATATTTAATTTTTGCTCAAAAAATTTTTGGATTGATACAGTCTGATACTCAAATATTCTAAATAGTCTATTGGCACTAGAACCTAATACTTAAAATATTCCAAATTTTGTTGATTAATCCTGGGAGATCCTTAGTTATAAAAACAACATGAATATATTGAATAAAGATCTTACCTTGTAGTTAGCACTAAGTAACAAGACAATTGTCGATATTTTAAAGAATAATGATTTTAGTGTGAACTTAGGACTAGTAAAGTGAATCCTACTTTGGAGTTTACACCTTAAATTCCCAAAATTATGGGTTTTGATTTTTGATTCTATTCCCCTTATTTTCTCCTTTTAGAAGGGGGTATTTATAGGTTTTCTTGCCAGTTCTTCCATCCAGAAGAGAGGGAGTTCTAGTAAGATTAGGAATTAGAGTCTAAATAGGAAGATTAAATTTCTAGAAGCTTTTTGGTGAAAGGTCTATGTGAACCATATTTCGAGGTTGCCAAGTCTGTGCAGACTTAGGCTCTAGTTTACCTTGGCTGGCTATGGGCCATAGGCTTTATTGTTCTAGGCTGGGTCTATTTTAGTTGGTGCAGACCTTATAGCATCAAGTCTAAGTGTACTTACCCAGGATGGTCCATACAAACCATGGTTTTGGTTTTCTTGCCTTGTTGCTTGAGCCTATCTCTGGCTATTATTATAGGCCCAAAATCTAGGCATCTACAATTACCCCCACTTTGGTATGTGTTGTGAAATGTTAAAGCAATAGTACACATCAGAGTACTTGAGTTTGAGATACTCATATAAAGTTTTGCTATTTCGCCTCTTTAAAATCCAACTCACTATTTCATATCTGTATGATATAGCTTGTTATCTTCACGATTAATCTTTTTACGCATTTTTGCATCTTGGCATTCACACCATTTAGTGACTTTTGATTCGCACCTCTTGACGACTTTTGATTCGCACCTTTTGGTGGCTTTTGATGTTTGTACCTCTTGATGGCTTTAGTGTTTGCACCTTTTGGTGGCTTGGCAATTGCACCTCTTGGCGGCTTAGAAAAGTTGGTAATTTGCTACATATATGGTTAATGTGTATAGAGGATACATTTTTTCACATAGAGAAAAAGGGATAATGCATGTTTACATGCAAGGAAAAAAGATTAATGTATGGGCGAAGGGATTAGTACATGTTCTCATGTGAGGTGTTGATGATGAATGATGCATGTTTTCATGCATAAAGAACTTAGAAACTTATAGGTGATTCAAAAAAAGATATGGTGGTATATGTTTTCATACATAAGAAATGTATTGAAGAATTATGAACGATACATGTCTTTCATGCATTAAGGTATTGATAAGAGATGATGGTTAATACATGTTTTCATACATAAAGAAAATGATGAGAAAAATGTAGCATGCTTTCATGCAAAGGATTGATGCATGGAAAACATGGATATAAATGATGCATGTTTTCATGTAAAGGATATGTAGAGATAAATGATGTATGTTTTCATGTAAAGAAAACATAGAGATAAATGATACATGTTTTCATGCAAAGAATACATAGAGATAAATGATGCATGTTTTCATGCAAAGAGAATATAAAGATAAATGATGCATGTTTTCAGGCAAAGAGAACATAAAGATAAGTGATTAAGGTAGATATATGTAGAGGCAAATGGATATCTTTTCCTAGAATGGATGTACATGTGTATAAGCCAAATCACTCTCATTTTAGACTTATCATAGGAAAAAACTTAGGTTTGATGAAAGTGAATGTGAAAAGTGGTAAGCTAGGAATGAAAAGGAGGTATAGAGAAGTAGGTTAAGTTGAGATGATAATTGAAATGTACCATGAAGGTGGTGAGGCTAAATGTCAATTTGCTAGGAAGAATGAATGATTGTGATGAACAAGTGATAAAGCACGTAAATATATGTGATTGCATAGTATGTTACTCTTGTTATTAGTTAGTCTGAAAATTTTTCAATTAAATATTTTCTCTCTACCTCTAATTATTGCCTAGATCGCTCTTTGTGGGTTTTTGATCTAGTGAGGTATGCTATAATTTTTGCCTAGGCTGCCCTTTAAGAGCTTTCAACCTAGCGAGCTTTTTTTTTATTTAGTTTATCCATGTTTGGTTAAGTTTTATTTGAAGTCTATGGTGTTGTCTTGGATTGATTGGATCTGACTTGTGTCCTTTGAAATGGCTTAAAGTTCATTTTGTTGACTCAGATTGATTAGATCTGACTTGTATCCTTTGAAATGGCTTGAATTTCATCATGTTGACCTTGATTGATTAGATCTGAACTTGCATCCTTTAGAATGGCTGATATGTTTTAAACCTTATGAACTTTTGAAGATTGTAAACTTAGAGTGATATGTTTCGAAGGTCACATCATTTGATGGAGCTTTTCAAATTAATAAGTAGCTTGTTGTGGGTGCTAGCTTTATGCCTCATAGTGTTTTGAATTTTTATACTTCTGATACTTGTTAAATGTCATCATTTTGACTTATTTAAGTACTGCATTAATGATATCCCTATTATTAGCTAGTTCGAAGATTTTCCTGTATAAATATTCTTGATTTCCCTAACTTTTGTCTAGGCTTATGCTCTTGGTTGATCAGCCAACGGGACACATTTTCTTTAAATGAGGGCAACCATGGTTAAAAAGAGAATGCTCGATTATTTGAGGCTTAAGATAAACCTTTTTGTATTTGTAGGCTTTAGAGTTTTGGCATTTAGAGCCTACCAATGTTTTCTATTTTGAATGGTTCCCACGAGTATTTAAGCTTTGAAGAAAATGATTCAACAAAATTCTTTTTGGAAGAAAAGAATTTGGTGTTTTAATTTTTAGAGCTTATTAAGCCTAGGCCTCTTTTAAAATTGAAGAAAAGGCATTCATTTGGGTTTAATTGTCCCTAATTTTGTTATTTTCATTTCTTTTTATCTCTTATCTTACATTCAGGGATATGCCTTATGCCATACAAGGAAAGATTAATTCTTTAGAATTGTGTGCAACGATTGTGAGCCATTCTTAAGAGAATCACAAAATATTTGAGATATATGTGGACTAAGCTGATTATTTTTATTTCCATTTTTTTGAAATCTCTCAACTCACTTTCAAGAGTACCATGCTATGCAATGAATGAGGTGAACAAAGATTGTGTGCAGCGATAGTAAGCCATTCTTAAGAGAATCATGAACTATTTGAGATATATATGGACTAAGCTGATCATCTTTATTTCCTTTCTTTTTGAAATCTCTTAACTCACTTTCAAGAGTACCATGCTATGCAATGAATGAGGTGAACAAAGATGCTCATTAAAAAGCCAAAATAATGTTTTATTAAACCTTAATTGTTCTAACATAAAGGAAAGAAATAACTTAAAAAAATAAAGACATTTTATCCCATCTTTGTTGAATCCTTCCATATCTTTGATTGGCACAATCTTGCAGTTGGGTCATTAGTTGGCCTATGAGGTGGCAGATTGAAAGTTAAAAAGAGAGAATGTCACTTTTCAGAGAATTGAGGGATGACAGTGAGGTCTAGTAATAGGTGATCTTTAGGATTGGGCATTTTATCCTGATCTATGAGGTTTTGACTGGCATGGTGAAGGGTCATGCATTTGTTAGTGAGATGACCAGTTTTTTAATGATATGTACAGTATAGATCATGGCGATATTTTGGTGGAAATGGTTATGGGCAAGGTTTAGGTGTCAATGGTTGAAGAAGGTTTTTCTCTCTTAATTCTTTGAATATTGTGGATGAGGTTTTTTTAACCTAGCAAATTGCATGGTGGGCAGTTAGGCTTGGTTACTTAGTTGTTGTTTGCCCCAATGATTTGGTTTATACCTATTAGATTTTTCAAAGTACCTTGTTATTAGGCCATCCGTCTAAGATTTTCTTAAATCTTTTCCTCAATAAACATTATTATCCATTATTCTAGCACTATTATTGCCTCATTTATTATGCCTATAGTCACGAATTGATTTTCGCCTTTAGTTTCAAGGCTGGTTGCCATTTTAGTGGTAAAAGGCATTTGAAAGAAAGAAGTGACTGAGTCTTCTCCTTTGAAGAGCCTGAGCAAAGGATAATCTACAATAAATGTATACTAGTGGTTATTTTGATGCCAAGTTATTATGTAACATGATGCATGGATCATGCATTATAGTGCATAAGTGTACATGAATGATGTGCGAAGTATGCAAAAAAAATGTATGAATGATGTAGGATAATGCTAAGTGTGCTCATGTAATGCCACTTCTATCCTATAAAGATGAGGTGTGCATGTGTTGTATGCCTATTCTAGTACGTAGGAATGTGTGAAGTTAGGGGATAATGTTGTATATGTATATATATAAGAGGGTTCATGATGCAAGATGCATGTTTGTGCATGTATAACTTATGAAAATAGCATGGCATATGTGTGTTTGGTTGATACATGAATGAGGGCCTATGTATGAGGTTTTCATATGATTTTGAGAGCCTATATGACGTGCCTGTACAGGGTGATGATGCATGAATAATTATATCTAATGTAGGGTATGACTAGATGTATGTTCATTAGGATAATGCGAACTATTTCTATAAAGTGCATGGATTACAATAC
This sequence comes from Hura crepitans, assembly GCA_948208565.1. Lineage (NCBI taxonomy): Eukaryota > Viridiplantae > Streptophyta > Magnoliopsida > Malpighiales > Euphorbiaceae > Hura > Hura crepitans. The sequence continues at coordinate 10,893 of CANXYI010966350.1, read as the reverse complement.
ATGGCTTAAGTATTATAATGCCTGGATATATATGTTTGTTGTGCATAGATGGGCGAGGTTTCTAAGGATGAATGTATGTTGCACCTAAACTAGGCAAGGTGGTAGGTTAGGATGGTTAGGATAAGCATATGTATATATGGTTTTATGATAAATGATGCATGCTCGTGATGGTTAGGGATTAGGCTTAAAATGCCAAGCACGTTTAGGAGAACTTATACTATATGCGACACATGTTAGTGGATTTATACAAGATAAAGGTATATGTATAAAAAATGTATGCATGGAGATATATATGAAGATAAATGTAAGGGTGCATGCATGATTCTAGATATATAGGAAGGTAAGGATGAATACGAGGTTCTAAACATATAAAGATACAAATGAAGATGCTTGTAAAGATGTATGCATGGTTCTATGAAAATACATGTAAATATGTAAGCATGGCTCTAGATATATAGGATACATATGAAGGTATATGTTATGTGAATGGTTGTAAGGTACATGTTATATGTGTATGCATAAAGCTAAAAGAATATAAGATATATATGCAAGGTGCCTATTCCTTAGATGATATGTATGATGTCTATGTTATATATGCCTATATGGATAGTTAATGTATGGGTGAGGTTACAAGATTTTAATATAGGGATAATCCTAAGAAATAACATGTGCTAGTATGAGATGTACCTAAACCTATATGAAGTATGTTTATAATGTATGTAACCTAGGGTGTTACATGGATGCTTGTAATGAATAGAAAAAGCTTATGTTATGAATGAGATATGTAGGGATAAGTATGCTACAATGTATATTTACAAAGTGTGAGTTTTTATAAAACAAGAAGTTTATGTCATAGAGTAGGTACACTACAATGTTATGTAAAAAAGGATACAAGCTAGGGTGTATAAGGACAAACACATGCAATAAGCCTTCTAACCTTATTACTCCCACACATATGGTCTTGGCAATTCTTCCTAGGCAAGCTTACTTAAGCATCATCGAGGGATGCATAGGTTCGATTATAGGTCTAATTAGGCCGAATGACCTCTCATATTTAAAGTACATGCAAGAATAATGGCCTATGACATTTAAATCTTGTTTAAGGTGAAATTAGGCTGGGCATATTCTAGATAAAAGGCACAATAAGCTTGGCCTTACTTTAAATAATGTTAAATGTAATAGGTCCACATAGCAATCATAATGTAATCATAAACACTTAAGGTCATACAACCTAGGAAAAATTGCTAATGCTTAACTATATAGCTTCATGGTTTGGTTTTGAAAAGGCTTTGTGGTTCCCATAAGCAAGGTCTCTCCTAATGGGTCTTTCCAATTAAGGATAATAGCGACCAGTTAGTTCACTATTTGATATCCCCGAAGGTAAAAGGCTTATGAGTGATAAATATGCCAGCAATCCATCATTCTTGAATGAAAAATGAGTTCATGGTTTGTAACACCATACAAGGTAAAAAGGGACCTAATTTACATAGAATGAAATGCAAGGAACTGACAAAAATTAGAATATTAAAAGGTATATTATTTAGGCACTTTTGAATTTAATTCTTAGTCCCTAATAGGGTCACCATTGTAGATTTTTGATATACTAGGGATAAGGTCATTAGTGTTTGGAGTTGTCACCTGGCTCTACACCAAGACCACCAATCTTTTGCCTAGAAAGGGTTTAAAATAATATCTTATTTATGCCTCAATAATATACCTTCATTTATATTATAATGTTTATCAATCCCGTATCATGTGAGCAAGCATTATAGTTAAAAGCATACATGTCACCTTTCCACATAAAGAAAATGAGTTGCAATATTCAAAATTTATAATAAAGCGTAAATGTAAATTAAGCATTCACCAATTGGGTCATTTATTAGTCGTTGTTTGACCTGACGACTACCTGTAATTCCATAAGAATTGGGATAATTTCCCTACTCTCTTGGTTAAAATACATTTTTATGTGGCTTTTATTAAGGAAAACTTGAAACCATTTTATTAAGAAAACACCAATTAGTTAGATAGAAAATCATTGATGTGAGGTTAGGCTTTTTATGTGTAAAACAAGTTATTAAACTATCTATTACAACCCAAAAAAAAAAGAACAAAAGAAATAAAAGGTACAAAACCAAATAAGCATATAAAGAATAAGCAATTGGTCTCATTTCTACGTCTAAAAGTCCGTGTGGACTAATACGATCCTTGACCTATGTCTGTGTAGACTATAAGATGTCACAACATATATGTCTTTTTGGACCTTTTATCTAGCATGGGTGGTCAATCTTATATGACTCAAGAGAAAATGATTAGTAAGATAAATAGAAGTCTATGAAGACCCAATAACAGTACCAAATGGAATAATAACAACATTTTTAATAAATTACATGTAAATATGAATGATCATGGCATAAGTCTAAAATAATTGTCATGAATGAAAGGATAACAGACTAATCATGAAAAAGGAGAACATAATTTCATCACAACGACATCCATGTGGACTGTACTTGAAAACATGTGTCTGTGCAGACTATACTCCTCGTGAAAGAGAGTTTGTGCTAACTAGTACATGAAACACACATAAATAAAATACATATCGGTATAGACGACACTCCTCGTGAAAGGGAGTCTATGCAGACTAGTAAGCAAAACACATATATAAAATACATATCCATATAGACTACACTCCTCATGAAAGGGAGTTCATGAGGACTAGCATGCAAAACACACATTCTTAAAACATATATCCATACGGACTGCACTCCTTGTGAAAGGAATTTCGTGGGGACTAGTATTAATTCTAGAATATCAATGATATATATGTTAAGAAACATAATGATTATAAGGTATCATGAAAATGTAAATACAAATCCATAGCATGTAATAGAATATGTTAAAATAGAGTATAAAAGATAACCATAAAATGATTATTGAACATTAGTCTATACGGACCACATACTATGCACATATTCAAAAAAATGGTCTATGCAGACTTTAATATTCACTAAAATAAGTTCGTGCAATTTTAGGTGTCAGTTCCAAAAAGTAAGTACGATTGCAACTTTTAATGAATGGTTAAAAGATGAAGAAAATAATTTAAAATATTAACCTACTCTTATAATAGATATGGGGATTACATAGAACCACCTCACATGTCAATTAATCTTGAGAGATCCTTGGTTATAGAAATAACACAAATATATTGAATAAAGTAGGCCTCAGATTTTACCTTGTAGTTAGCACCAAACAACAAGACAATTGTAGGGTTTTGAAAGAATAATTATTTTAGTGTGGGCTTAGGACTAGTAAAGCAAATCTTGCTTTAGAGTTTATGCCTTAGACTTTCAAAATTGCGAGTCTTGATTTTTGGTCCCATTCCTCTCCTTTTCTCTTCTTAGAAGGGGTATTAATAGGTTTTTTAGCCAGTTCTCTCATTTAAAAGAGAGGGAGTTCTAGTAGGATTAAGAATTAGAGTCCAAATAAGAAGATTAAGTTTTAAAATGCTTTTCAGTAAAAGGTTCATGCAGACTATGTTTTGGGGTCACCAGGTCCATGTGGACTCGAGCTCTAGTTTATCCTAGCAAGCCGTGGGTCGTGGCTCTATTGTTCTAGGTTAGATCTATTTTAGTCAGTGCAGACCTTATAGCATTAAGTCCAGGTAGACTTATACCAAGATGGTCTGTACGAACCATGGTTTCAAGTTTCTTGCCTTGTTGCTTAAGCTTGTCTTTAACTATTATCATAGGCCTCAAATACAGGCGTCTATAACTAGCATGGCTGAATGGACAGGGCATGAATTGCTATGATGTTAGTCATGGAACATGACATTATGGATATGTCATTGAGCAATGTTATGTAAGTTTGTGACATGAATATGTAAATGAAAATTGTATGCATGCACATTATGTAATATGGACATGTGACATGTATGCATGACTATTGATACATTTTTTCCCTGTTTGGTCATTCATTGGCTAAAAATAAGTTACAGTTTACTTTAAGCCATGTAAGTAAGGTGAAACTAATAATTTAATACGGTTAGTAACCCATACAAGTAAAGAACCTAGTTGGATAGGTTGACTGGTTAACTAGGGGTAATAGCAGCTACTAGGGTACTTCTATACCTTTATGTAACCTTTAAGCACGATGTGTTGACCTTCTAGTCTTATGTGGATTTATGACCTTTAAACACGATGTGCAAACCTTTGGGTTTGATATGAAAACTTTAAGGTCTGATGTAGCGGGGCCTATATTGCCTCAAGGGCCTAAGTGGTCTCCTCAGTGTGTATCATTAATGTTATCCATCTTAGCACATATGTTTTCTTGAATATGAGTATAATAAATGGATATTAATAAAGCTTAGAATGTGGACTCCTCAGTGTGTATCATTAATGTTTAATGCATAAGTATAGGTTTTGGGAACTTTCCATGTTTCTATTATGATGAATTACATAAACACAACATGTTTAATATATGCATATTATGCAAGTTGAACATTTGAGAGATATTACTTTTATGCATGATGAATGATGGAGTGTTTGTACAAGTTACTTTGATTACACCACTAGGCTATTACTTAGTGCATCATGTGTTTTTGCAATGCATAGGTAAAAGAACTAGATTAAAGTCAAAGCATTGATAGCTACCATAGATCAAGAGAATAACATTTATGGTATTTTATTGTTCTGAACATATAGTTATGTGATGTAATCATATAGAGACACTTATATGTAGCTTATGAGTGATTGGGCTTAATTTGGATTTGTGAAATTATTTTGTAACCTTTAAACAAGTTTAAATTTGTTTTTAATACTTGTATGAAATATCTTCTTATGCTATGTTGCTTAGATTTAGATTTGAGTTGTTGGTTGTTTGGAGTGATAAGAGGATCATAGAAGTTGGGGAATGAGATCTGTTGATTATAGAAGTGTTTTTTACCAATGTAGGTTACTATTTATTTTGGGATAGTGTTCTAATACAACCATTATACTACTAAATTTTCGACATGAGGATTCTTAAAGTTGTTTTAAAATGTAAAACATAAATTTTATTTAACCAAGATTTTTAAGGTTAATTAAATAATCAGTTGTTTTCAAAAAGGTTTTAATTTACTTAGGTTTTACTGATAAGAAAAGGTTAAGTAAGTTTGGATGATATGTTTGTGTGTATGCTCTTTATTCGAGTTTGACGACCTAATCAGGTAAGAGGTATCACATTTGGTGGTATCAGAGCTAGGTTTAGTCATTCCTCAGTATTTAAGTGTTACATATGAGTGTTTTAGGTCTTAAAAGCATGTATCACATAATATTATGATATCACAATTTATTATCTATTCTTTATCCTATATATTGAAAATGAGTTCAAATATGCCATATAATGAATATGAGATCGAGAGCCATGCTTTGACAACAATTGGACAAGGGGCTGCCAAGGCTGAGTCCATTACGAGAAGTGATGCTAAGCAAGCATCTTCTACAACACAAGTGATGCCAATCTTCTTACAAGAAATGTTGCAGTTGTTAAGACAAGCCACAGTAGTAGTACCACCACCACTGCCTCCACCAGTCTAGCAATCACTGCCACTACCTCAAGTACTCCAAAAAATATCTTGAGAGGATAAGAATGATGGAGGCTGAGGACTTCAAAAGTAAAGGAGTGGCAAATGCTAATTTGGCAGAGTATTGGTTAGATAAGACTATCAGGATCATGCAATAGTTGAAGTGTACCCTTAAGGAAAAGGTCATCTATGCAACCTCTATTCTACATGAGGAAGCTTTTAAGTGGTGGGATGCCTTGACTGAGCATAAGAATGAAGCAGATGTGACATGGGACTTCTTCTTAAAAGAGTTTTAGAAGAAGTATATTATCAAGCACTATCTAGATGCCATAAGGTAAAAGTTTATGGATCTTAAGCAAGGTTAGAGGTCTATACACGAGTATGAGAAGGACTTTGCTATGTTGAGTAGATATGCTAAGGACATAGTGTAGAAAAAAACTGATAGGTGTAAGTATTTTAAGAAGGGGCTGAATGTGGAGATCAGGATGCACATAGTTCCTATAAAGATTAGAGATTTCTCTATATTGGTAGTAGCTTGTCATGTTGCAGAGAAGGTTTAGAAGGAGAGATAGGAGTTCTACCAAAAGAACAGATCTTATGGCTAGGGATCAGCCAGTGCAACTTAGCACATAGACAAAAAGTTCAAGGGAGGTTAGTTTGGGGTATAACAATAACAGTTGCAGAGATATGGCCAATCATAGAAAGCAAGACAAAGAGCATAAAGTAAAGCAAAATAGTAGTCATAGGTTGCTGGTGCTCCAATCTCTACAGCTAGGAATACTCCGATGCCTTAGTGTCAAACATGCCATAAGAGACACAAAAGGGAGTGTTGGCTAACCAAGCTAAGAGTTTGCTTTGGGTGTGGTTTAGTTGATCATTTCCTTAGAGATTGTCCAAAGAAGCATGATGTGGAGTAAGGATCTACACTTATTTCATCTAGAGGTCAAAAAGCAGACTGAGTGGATAAAGGATAGAGGGAGATGAAAGGGCTAGATCAAAAGGTTGAGTAGAGCACAGAGCACTTACTATTCAGTATGTTATCCAAGCTAGAGAAGAGGTAAATTTGCCTAAACTAATAATGGGTACCTTTCTTCTCTTTGATTCTCCTACTTTGGCATTGATAGATCTAGGGTTTACACACTCTTATATATGTATTACATAGGCACAAGATTGGGGGTTAGTATAAGAACTTCTTGATATAGAGATTATTGTTAGCAACCCTATAGGTCAACATGTTATAGTGAACAAGGTGTACAAAGGGTATCCCTTGATAGAGCAAGGACATGAGTCTTTGGCAATTCTCATTGAGCTACCTTTTAATGAGTTCGATATGATCTTGGGCATGGATTGGTTGTTCCAATATCAACTGATTATGGATTGTAAGCATAACTGGATATCTTTCAAGGCTAATGATGGGGTAGAAATTATAGTTGTTGGTAAGAGGATAGACTTTTTGTCCCATGTTATATCAGCTATTATAACTAGGCAGATGATTAGGAAGGGTTGTTAGGCTTTCTTGGCACATGTGTATGATACCAAAAAAGAAGAACCAGATGCTAGTCCTATACCTATGGTGTCAGAGTATATGGATGTTTTTCCTGAAGAGTTACCTGGTTTACCTCCAGAATGGGAACTCGAGTTTGGTATCAAAGTTTTACATGGCATTACACTGGTATTTATAACTCCATACATGATGGCTCCTACAAAGTTAAAAGAGTTGAAGATCCAGTTACAAGAGTTGCTTGATAAAGGTTTCATAAGGCTAAGTATATCACTTTAGGGAGCACTAGTTTTGTTTATTAAGAAGAAGGATGGTTCTCTTCGGTTATGTGTAGATTACCAATAACTTAATAAAGTGACCACTAAGAACAAGTATCCTCTACTAAGGATTGACAATTTGTTTGATTAACTTAGAGGAGTTGGGGTGTTTTCCAAGATTGATATGAGATTCGAATATTATCAGTTAAGGGTTAAGAAGGCAGATGTGGCTAAAACTACTTTTAGAACACATTTTAGCCATTATGAGTTTTTTGTAATGCCATTTAGGCTTACCAATGCTCCTACAGCTTTTATGGACTTAATGAATTGAGTCTTCTGACCTTTCTTAGATTAGTTTGTGCTATTTTTCATCGATGATATTCTAGTTTTCTTAAAAAGTAAAAAACAGAATGAGCAGCATTTAAGGATAGTTTTACATATGTTGAGGGAAAAGAAGCTATATGCCAAGCTCAAAAAGTGCGAGTTTTGGCTAAGTGAGATGTCTTTCTTAGGACATATAGCTTTTGTAAAAGGTATTCAAGTTGATCCTAAAAAGATTAATGCTATTATGGACTGGAAGCTACCCAAGAATACAACAAAGATTAGAAGTTTTCTAGCTTTAGTGGGTTACTACAGATGGTTTGTCAAGGGGTTTTCTTTAATTGCAGCACCTATGACTTGCTTGTGAAGGAAATATGTTAAGTTTGTCTGGGATGACAAATGTTAAGAGAGTTTTGATAAGTTGAAAGTTATGTTGACAAAAGCTTCTATCCTTACACAGTCAGTATTTGGGAAGGATTTCACCATCTACAGTGATACATCCTTGAATGGTTTGGGGTGTGTTCTCATGTAAGAGGGCAAGGTTGTTGCATATGTTTTGAGATAGCTGAAGCCGTATAAGAAGAACTACCCTACTCATGATTTAAAGCTTATAGCTATTGTGTTTACTCTAAAGATTTTGAGACACTATCTCTACAGAGAAAAGTGTTACCTTTATATGGATCATAAGAGCTTAAAGTATCTTCCTACACAAAAGGAGTTGAACTTGAGATAGAGATAATGAATGGAATTGATCAAAGATTATGATTTCCTGATTGATTATCATCCTGGGAAAGCTAATGTAGTGGTTGATGCTTTGAGTAGAAAGTTTTTGTCAGCCATGAGGGCCATGAATTTCAGGTTAAAACTTATAGACAATGGTGTTATTTTGGTTGAGTTGCAAGTAAAGCCCAACTTGTTGCAACAAGTGAAGGATTCATAGAAAGATGATCATAGGTTGATAAGTGTGATGAGTGCTATCTAAGAGGGGAAGCCTATTGAGTATGAGATCAAGAGTGATGGTTGTCTATAAATATAGAAGATTTAAGGAAGAAAATTTTATAAGAGGCTCACAATGTTTCATGTGCTATGCATCCTAGAAGCACCAAGATATATCAGGATCTAAAGACTTTTTTTTGGTGGTTAGACATGAAAAGAGGTGTCTGATTTTGTGATCAAGTGTCTTACATGTCAGGAAGTGAAGGCTGAGCATCAGGTTCTATCTGGATTGCTTAATCTTATAGCATTCCTGAGTGGAAATGGGATAGGGTCACTATAGACTTTGTTGTTGGCTTACCAATAACAAGAAAGAGATGTAATTTGGTATGGGTTATAGTAGATCATTCAACCAAGACTGCACATTTCATACTAGTTCGAATAGATTATTCATTGGAGAAGCTAGCTGAGTTATATATTGATAAGATCGTTAGATTGCATAGAGTGCCTACTTCCATTATATCGGATTGAGACCCAAGGTTTACGTTAAGGTTTTGGAAGAAGCTTCATAATGCTTTGGGCACTCGGTTGAGTTTTAGTATAATATTTCATCCTCAGATCGACAATCAATTAGAAAGAGTCATTCGGGTAAACTTTGATTTTGAGTGATTTTTGATCTTAAGTTGTGTATGATGTTTATGTTAAAGTATGTTTAATAGGTGCTTGAGGATATGTTGAGAAGCTATGCTATTGAATTTAAGGAAAGTTAGGATCACTATCTTTCTTTAGCTGAGTTTGCTTACAACAACAGTCACCAAGCAAGTATGGGAATGACTCCTTATGAAGCATTATATGGAAGAAAGTGTAGAACTCCTTTATGCTAAAATAAGTTGAGTGAGACCAAGTTTATAGGGCTAGATTTGATTCATGATACTGAAGAGAAGGTGAAAATTATTAAAGATAGATTGAAGACAACTTCAGATAGATAAAAGTCATATGTTGACCTAAAGAGAAAATGTTCAGTATAAAATGGGAGACAAAATGTTTCTTAAGGTTTTTCTTTGGAAGAAAGTGTTATGGTTTGGTAAGAAAGGCAAGCTGAGTCTGAGGTTTGTTAGTCCATATGATGTTATTGAACGTGTGGGGCCAGTAGCCTACAAGCTAGCTTTACCTCCTGAGCTTCAGTAGATACATGACATCTTTCATGTATCTATGCTTCAGAGGTATAGATCAGATCCTTCACATGTGTTGTCAACTGAAGAAGTAAATATCAGACTAGATTTGTCATATGAAAAGGAACCAATAAAGATCTTAGCAAGAGAGGTTAAGGAGCTATGAAATAAGATCGTACCTCTTATAAAAGTGCTTTGAAGAGATCACGGCATAGAAGAAGCTACCTAGGAGACTGAAGCTCAGAGGAAGGAGCAGTACTATAACGACCCTTGTTACCCGCTTGCAGATATTGTTTGCTTTGGGCCACTGCCCCTCACAGTTTTGTTCTTGGGCAAAGGGACGGACTTCCCAAGTGGTCACCTATCTTGGTACTGCTCTGGTTCAAATACGTTTAACTTCGGAGTTCCTATAGAATTCAAACCACCCCTTTACCCAAAATGCATCTGCAAGGGATACCAAGGTCTTACTTATAAGGCCTTTACCATTTTCCCTCCATTCCGATGTGGGATAGGTTACCTATTCGCCCCAAGCGTAATCCTCCCCACCTTAGGGCACAACATCCTTGTTGTCACACTCGTACTAGGGAGGGTCAGGCTCTAATACCAATTGTAACGACCCTTATATCGCTCCTTTTTTTAAGGTGGGAAGGACTACGCTTAGGGCAGATAGGTAACCTATCCCACATTGGAATGGAGGGAAGATGGTAAAGGCCTTATAAGTAAGACCTTGGTATCCCTTGTAGATGCGTTTTGGGTAAAAGAGTGGTTCGAATTCTATAGAAACTCCAGTTAAACATGTTTCCATTTCGAGGACAATTTCTTTTAAGAGGGGAAGAAATGTAACACTCAATGGTCTTAGTGTTACGAATAGTATTTCCCAAGATGTGAACAGTATTTTTCGAGACCCGAGTCACACTAATCTTACTAAATAGAAGTATTAATCATAATATAATTTTCGATAAATTTTGAAGTGAAAACAAAGTCATTTAGATGGTTAAAATGACAGTTAAGTTTTACGGTAGTGTCATGTGAATAGTAACCTAGTTTTAGGTAAATAATAAAATATTCAATTTTTGCTCAGAAAATTTTAGAATTGAGACAATTTGATACTCAAATATTCCAAGTAGTCCAATGGCACTAGAATTGGAATTT
>CANXYI010966344.1:0-21968 GCA_948208565.1 Hura crepitans | reverse complement strand
TATATATATATACACACACACACACACACACACACACACATAAACACACATATACATACATACATATATACATACATATATACATACATACATATATATATATATGTATGTATGTATGTATACATGTATGTATGTATGTGTGTATGTGTGTGTGTGTGTGTAAGTATGTATGTGTAGAGATTATGTATTTTTACCAGGGACAAGAGTGGTTAGTGGAGTTGCCACCTAGCCTCTACACTAGGACCTCTAATCTTGTATACCAGAAACGTTCATAATTTTAGATCTTATTGATGCCCCAATAATATGTTTTCCATGTATATTGTAATTTTTATCAATCCCTTATCAAACAAGCATGCATTATATTTAAAGCAGTTATGTCACCATTTCATGTATAAGAAGTAAATCACAATATTTAAAAGAATGCAATAAAGTAAATTGTACATCCATAAAGCGGGTCATTAATTGATTGTTATTTGACCTGACAATTACCCGTAATTCCATAGGAATTGGCAATAATTGCCCAACTCCCATCTCTAGGGGATTGGCCTTTATTAAAATACATTTTTTGTATGGCTTTTAATTAAGGAAATACAAGTCCATTTTATTATAAAACACCAATTAGTTATGTATAAAATCATTTGATGTGAAATTAAACAATTAACGCATAAAATAGGTTATTTTCCACCTATTACAATCCCAAAATAAGCAAATAAATAGAAATGGTACAAAACCAAAAAAAATAAGCCAAAGTCCTAAAATTAGCCCGCTTTAACTTCGTCGGGTCCATACGGACCTGGGAGACAAGGATGGTAAGTCCATGCAAACGTAAGTGGCAATGACTATAAGTCCGTGTAGACTTTGGCCAAGGGAAAGCTAAGTCCATCTCATACTTCCAGTTCAATGTGATACCCCAACAATAACTTAGAAAACATTCAAGTCAAATTAGTTAGATCTGAATCATCAACACAAATAATTATTCAAAATCATAAACACGCTTATCCTAAACACGCTGCATATCATAAACGACATAACAAAGATTCACCATATAAACCACCAATTATATGTCCGTGCAGACCTATAACCCTTATGACAGGGAGTCTACGCGGACTACTGCACCTATTAGCATACATACAAATAAGGCTATGTGGACTAATATAGATACTTGCCTTCAAAGATATTAAGTTCGTGTGGGCCTAATCAAATTTACACACTCATCATGGCATATTAATGCTAATTACAGACATTTATAGTTTATACATCTAATGAGATTAGCCTACTCATCATCAATGAGAATGGGGATAATCAAGATATCCTCTTATTAACCAAACATCTCAAAGATCATCGACTTGTAAGAAAATACAGAAGAGGACCTTAGATATTACCTATTATGAAAGAGTTTCTTAGAGCACAAACACAAAAGCCTCTTGATACCAATGAGAATGGTTAAAGTATTCCTTATACTCAATTTTACCAGGCTTTCTTACGTCTATTGTTGCTGCAGTAGTTGCACATATAAATTTTCAATCTCGATTATTTTTCCAGCCTCTTCTTTCTTCCTTTAAGAGAAGTATTTATATTTCTTTTCTAGGTTTTCCTACTCCCTTTCATCAGAAGGAAGTCCTAATCCCTTTTGGATTTTGACCCCTGGACTAAACGACAATGTTTAAATTCAAAGTCTATTTTCGTCAATAAGTCCATATGGACTTATTCTTGAAGGTTCATGTAGACCAAAGCTTCTAAAGTAATGGTCTATGATCTTCATGGTCTGGGTCTTGGCCTGCTTCTGTAGTTAGTCTGTGCGGACCAAGTATTTGAGCATGTTAGTCTGTGTAGACCTAGGTCTCGAGGGCTTTTTATGCTGTGCTCAACAGCCGTCTTTGGTTATCATCATTGGTCCCAAAAGGTGAATATGTCCATACCATGGGGGCTTCGCCCCTACACCCCCACTGGAATCAGTGTTGGGCTTCGGGCTTGGGTCGATCCGCTTCCACCATAAATTCCCATTTTTTCCATAATTCGTGTCACACCGTGAGCTTTTCTGGTCGGGTCAAAGTTCGAATACATAAGAAAGTCCTAAACCCAAAATTAAGGTGTCTACAGTATGTATACATACATACATACATACATAAACATAGACATATACATACATACATACATACATATATATATATATATATATATATATATGTATGTATGTATGTGTATGTATATGTATATATGTAAGTATATGTATATGTTTGTATATGTATATATATGTATATCTATATATTTATGTATGTATATATATATATATATATATATATATATATATGTATATGTATATGTATGTATATGTATATGTATGTATATGTATATATGTATGTATATGTATATGTATGTACATGTATATGTGTGTGTGTGTCAAGTCGATCTCAGAGATTAGGATAAGGTTCTAGAGTGCAAACTCTAATCTCAAGTGCTCCTAGATCTACTGCTGGTAGTGTTCCGACACTAGTTTGTCAGACTTGTCTTATAATGCTTGTAGTCCAAGTTTTATGAATAGTACCTCCTTACCATGAATAGTATTCCCTATGGGTCAGGGCATATTGGTTATAAAACTTAGACAGGCTTGAAAATGGATAAAATGAAAGGATTTAAAAATTTAGCAGAACCAATAAATCATTTCAGGTCAAGAACTAGTCAATAGTGAGATAAAATGAGGTTGTGCCGGGACATCCTTAGAATGTGCTCGAACGAACACAAAAATACCATATCCTTAACCTCAAAAATTTCAATCTACATGATGGAGAAGGAATTTTAATTTTCTGAGGCCATTTGGTATTTTCTTTAAATATTTTATTCTAGCGGGTGAATAATGATCAAAAGTCAATAGTGGAATTTTAACTTGAATTTTTATATGAGCCTTAATGACACTAATCAAGGATTTTTAAAATTGAAATGAGTATTTTTAGAGGTCTAGAGAAATTTCTATGAATTTCTAAAGTTTAAAGGAAAATTAGGAGAAAATGGATCGTCGAATTGCCACATGTCATGATCTAAGCCATCCACCTACCCATATAAGAGGGCCCACACATGTGAGGGTGTCACATGTGTGAACCCATCATCTTCTCCCCTAAATTTCCTTAAAAAGCCGATGCCATTTCTCTTCTCTCTCTCCTCCCTTTTTTTTCAATTTCTCTCGCGTCCCATAACAAAAATTCACAAATTTCATATGTAGTAGACCCTTTATGACCTATAGAGTCTAATCCAAGTGAGATAATTAAAAATTTTGGCTTAAAAAGAGAGATATTCACTTAGAGTGAATAGTGACAAATTTTAGTGTAAGTGGTTCTATTTCAATTTTTATTTTTGTTTTAGGTAGTTTAAGGTAATTTAAGAGATTCTATGGTTTTAGATTTTCAATTGGAGTTATATAGAATTTTTGAGGAATTTTATAAGTGAGAATTGTGTATGTTTAGGGCAAAAAGAGAACATTAAAGGAGAACACCAATCTAGGCATCCAAGTGGTGGAGAAAAGAGTGTTTTCACACTATAGGTATGTGGAATTGGCTTAATTTATGTATGTTTTGTGATTTGGCATGAATATGTTTGTGTACATGTGTATGGAAATGAAAATTCTTAGTGTTAGTTATGACATTGATGTGAATTGATAAGGTGATTATGTTAATGAGGTAAAAATAACTTTCTATGCATGAATTGAATGGGAGAAATAAAGTGTATGTGTGTGTGTGATGTATGGCTAAAATGTGTGAGCAAGGATGTATAGTGTGTATGTTTATACATATGGCATGTTAGGGTTGGTAAGTACATGCAAATGGCATGTATAAATGATATTAGGAATGTGAATAACAATAACAAATGTATGGCATGCTAGGTTGGCAAATAATGACCTAAATGATTGTGTAATATGTACATAAGCAATGCCAAGTGGAATGGTGACTATATGTGAGCAATTGGTGGCATGAGTATGAGACATGATTCATGAAAGGTTATGAGAAGAAATGATGCAAGAATGATGGATTCTGGATTGGCAAGTGTAGTATTAAACAAAGGGCACAATGTTAGAAATGACCAAATGAATAGTCACCTACTCATAAAATAACCAAATGAATAGTAACTTTGCAACAAAAGACCTAAAATGTAAACTTGTGTGAAATGTCATGTAAAATATAACTTAATGTTGTGATTGACATGAAGTAAAGTGAAAAGTAATCATAGATGACATAATTAGGTAAGGAATAGTGAATTGGCCCATCAATTAGACACCCATTAGATAGGTTGACCGATCAATTAGACACTTAGCAACTGCTAGGTAGGTTGGTCCTTCCGGGGCCACTGTTGTTTGAGGTGATGGTGGGTATAGCCACTGAGGTTCTATGATTAAACCTTACACGCTCGGGTATTGGGAGGTTCCACTTGGACTAATCCCTGCTACCTATTGGCTGTCAGTGGCAATTAGGAGGTCTTACGAGGCTGATCCCTGCTATCCACCTATATTGCTTTAGAGATGTGACTTAGGGTATTGAAAGGTCCTGCAAGGCTGATCCCTGCTATCCCACTTGCAGATATTGGGAAGTCTATAAGCGAATTCTTGTTATCTACCAGTTCGGTATTGGGAGGTCTACACACTAATTCTTGCTATTGGGCTGGGTAGATGCAGCTACCGAGGTCCAAAATATAAGCCAATTCACAAGATAAATCCCACTATCCAGTGTTTTAAAGTGTCGTCTATCTGTTATGGGCCTAAATTATATTAAGCTTAGCCACGATGATAGTATATGAATTTGAAATTGGTGATTGAAATGTTGCATAGGTTGAATTAATTGAACAGGAGAAATGGTTTATGATTGATTACTTACATAATAAGCCATTAGGAGACATGATATATAAAATGGCATCTAGTATGATATCTTGCATGAGTATGATTGAAATGTCTATGCATATATGTACATGACATTATATGTGTCTAAATGTATGACATACCTTTATTTTGTCTATTCACCACTGAGTGTATAGTCAATATGTTAGTGTTCTAATGCGTAAGCTATAAACGAGGTAGCAGTCTAACTTCATCAATGTCAGTGCATAAGACCCTGAGTTCTTCTTGGTATATTTTTGTACTCTTGTGTTTATGTTAATGAGTCACTTATGTATATTGGGTATAGAATTAGTTAGTGTATGTATATTATAAAACTCAGGTAGTTAAACTAGATGATTATAGAAACCTAACTTTTGATGGATATATATCTATGCTTCTATTTGAGTACTATGGGTCTGAGACTTTGTGATTGCTGGTTGATGTTGACAATGTTTTTGGGGACTAGAAGGGTCCAAAAGTAGAGGGAGTTAGTGTATGATGTTCTAAAAGTACTTTTCTTGCAGGAAAATTTTTGGTTTCTCACTCGGGTAGCTGTTATGCTGCCCAATTTTCTATAAAATGGATAACAGACATAAACTAGAGTCTTATCATACTAAAATAGGCAGTAATAAAAGGTTACATAGTAATAAACACTATATAGTCAAGATAGGTCAAAGTTGGTCAAAGTGAAATAAGAGCTAAACGAATGAGCATTGGAGAAATCTAAGGATAGGTGACCTATAGGAAGTGGCACCTTTTGTCTGTTCCCTTTGGGAATAAGCAGAGGGTGTTACATGTCTCAAGAAACATTACGTTGTTTGTTGGAAGAATAAGACAGGAGTTTGCTGGGTTGTGGCTCCAGAGAGCTTTTTTGGAGTGATTGCCCAATGAAATCATATGATCCTTCATAGAAGCCGAATAAGAGAGATACTAGGAGTAAAGCTTGGGCTAGTCAGAAAGACAAGTCAGAGAGTAGAGCTCCAACTAGACAATATGCCATATGGGCTAAAGAGGAGGCAGATGCCACATATGTTATAGCGGGTACTTTTCATATCTTTGATTTACCTGCTTTAGCACTGATAAACCTAGGGTCTACACACTCATATATCTACACAGCACAAGTTATAGATTGGGGTTTAGTGTCAGATGACTTTGGTTTTGATATGATGGTTAGCAATCTGATAAGATAGCACATTATAGTGAACAAAATGTTTAGAGACTATCCTTTGTCAGCACAAGGATATGTTTTCTTAGTGAATCTCATTGAATTAGGCATAGACTGGTTGTCTAAGTATCATGCCATAGTGGATTGCAAGAAGAAGTGGATTATGTTGCAAGCTAGTGATAGGCCAGAAGTGACAGTGATGGGTAAAAGATTAGATTGCATGGCTAATATAGTATTAGTAGTCATGGCTAAAAGGATGATGCAAAATAGTTGTCAAGCCTACCTTATATATGTGGTGGACACCAAAAAGGAAGTATCGAAAGCAAGTCAAATTCCTATTATGGCTAAATTTAAGGATGTTTTCCTAGATGAGTTACCTAGTTTGCCACTAGAACAGGAGTTAGAATTTGGAATTGAGGTGATGCTAGGCACAATGCCAGTTTCCATAGCTCTATACAGAATGGCTCCTATAGAGCTAAAAGAGTTGAAAATCTAGTTGTAAGAACTTCTTAACAAAGGTTTCATTAGATTGAGTGTTTCACCATGGGGAGCACCTATTCTGTTTATCAAGAAGAAGGATAGTGCCTTAAGACTTTGTGTGGATTATAGGTAGTTAAACAAAGTTACCATTAAGAACAAGTATCCTTTACCACAGATCAATGATCTTTGTTATCAGCTTAGAGGGGTATGTGCCTTCTTTAAGATTAATCTGAGATCCAGGTATTATTAGCTAAGAGTGAAAGAGGCAGATATACACAAGATGACTTTTAGGACTATATACGGTCATTATAAGTTCCTAGTAATGCCTTTTGTGTTGACTAACGCACTGACAGCATTCATAGATCTTATGAACTAGATCTTTAGGCCATTTCTAGATCAATTTGTAGTAGTCTTCATATATGATATCCTTATATATTCCAAGAACCAAGTAGAGCATGAGAAGCATCTATGAATAGTCTTATAGATCTTGAGGGATGAGATGCTCTATGCTAAGCTCAGTAAATGTGAGTTTTGGCTAAAGGAAGTGTTATTTTTAGGGCACATAGCATCGATAGAAGGTATAAGGGTTGATCCTAGCAAGATTTAAGCTGTGACAGAGTGGAAACCACTTAGGAATATGACTGAGATTAGGAGTTTATTGGGTTTGGCTGGATATTACAAAAGGTTTATCCAGTGGTTTTCTTTTATAGCAATAACTATAACACATCTCTTGAAGAAGGATGTGATGTTTGAGTGGGATAGCAGATGCCAAGGGAGTTTTGATAAGCTCAAGAGTTTATTGATAGAGGCTCTAACTTTGGTTCAACTGGTGTCAGGAAAAGAGTTCACCATATATAGTGATGCCTCACTGAATGGGTTAGGATGTATAATTATGTAGGATGGCAAGGTTGTTGCTTATGCTTCACGGCAATTAAAACCTTATGAGAAAAACTACCTGACATATGATTTAAAGCTCGTAGCTCTTGTGTTTGCTTTAAAGGTATAAATGTATTATCTTTATAGGGAGAAAGTGTTATGTCTTCACTGATCATAAAAGCCTGAAGTATCTACTGACACAAAAGGAGTTAAACTTAAGGCAAAGAAGATGGATGGAATTGATTAAGGATTATGATTGCCTTATTGATTACCATCTTAGGAAAGCTAATATGGTTGCAGATGCCTTGATTAGGAAGTTTATGTTAGCTTTGAAGGCAATGCATGTCAGTTTAAAGCTGCAGGATGACAGTGGTTTGTTAGCTAAGTTGCAAGTTATGCCAAGTTTGATGTAGGTGGTGAAGGAATCATAGAAAAATGATCATAGGCTTCAAAGTATCATAAGTATGATCTAAGAGGGGAAGTCTATTGAGTTTGTGATTAAGGAAGATGGTTGTTTATTTTATCATGAACGCCTTTATGTGCTAGATAAGAATGATGTAAGACAACAGATTCTATAAGAAGCATATAATGCACCATATGCTATGCATCCTAGTAGTACTCTGATATACCAAGATTTAAAGATGATATATTAGTGGCCAAGCATGAAGAGAGATATAGTTGTATACAACTAGATGTCTAGGCCGAGCATCAAGTTCCTTCTAGTTTGCTACATCCCATAGCAATTCCAGAATGGAAATAGGATCAAGTCACTATGGATTTTGTGATTAGACTATCGATGACGAAGAATAAGCATGATTCTATTTGGGTGGTGGTTGATAGATTGACTAAGTCAACACACTTTATTCCAGTAAGGAAGGACTATTCCTTGGAAAAGTTGGCTGAATTATATGTTGATGAGATAGTTAGGCTTCATGGAGTGCTTTTTTCTATCTTTTCAGATAGAGATCCCCATTATACATCAAGATTTTGGAGAAAGCTCCACAATGTTTTCGGGACCAGGTTGAGTTTTAGCACAACTTTTCATCCTCAAATAGATGGCCAGTTAGAGAGGCTTATTTAGGTGCTTGAGGATATGCTTCGAGCATGTGCCATAGAGCTCAAGGGCAGCTGGGATAAGTATATCTCTTTTGTAGAGTTTGCTTACAATAGCAGTTACCATGCAAGTCTTGGTATAGCTCCGTATAAGGCATTATATAAGAGACAATATAGGACTCCTTTATGTTTGAGCAAGTTAAGTGAGTGCAAGCTTATGGGATTGGATTTGGTCAAATATGCTAAAAAGAAGGTGAAGATCATTAAAGAGAGGCTAAAGGATACTTCTGATAAATAGAAATCATATACAGATTTGAAAAGGAGAGATATCGAGTATGAGGTTGGCGATAAGGTTTTTCTCAAGGTATCTTCATGGAAAATGGTGTTGAGGTTTGGAAAGAAAGGGAAGTTAAGTCCAAGGTTCATTAGACCATATAAGATTAGAGAACGTATTAGTCTATTGGCCTACAAACTGGCTTTACCTCTAAAATTATAGTAGATTCATGATGTGTTTCATGTCTCAATGCTGATAAGGTACAAATTAGACCCTTCACATGTGTTGATAGCTGAGGCAGTAGAGATATGATTGGACTTGTCATATGAGGAAGAAATTATTAGTATCCCAACTAGAGAGGTTAAAAAGTTACGGAACAAAATAATGCCATTGGTGAAGGTGTTGTGGTGACACCACGGCATAGAAAAAGCAACATGGGAGAGTGAAGCTTAGATAAAGGAGCAATATCTATATCTCTTCGGATTAGGTATGTCAAGGATGACATCTTTTTTAAAAGGGGAAGAAATGTAACAACCCGAAAATCTAGACTCTCATGAATAGTACTTTCCGAGATGAATAGTGCTTCCCAAAAATCGAGTTGCACTAAGTGTACCGATGGGAATTATTAATTATGAGAGAATTTTGGGCAAAGTTTAAAGCCAATCCGAAGTCATTTGGATGGTTAAAAATGCTAAAGAATATTTTACGACAGTATCCTATGAATAGTACTGCAGGTAAAGCTAAACCGTAAAATAATTCAAAAGTTGCTCAAAATAATCTAAAAATATTACAACCTGATAATCAAATATTTTGAATAGTCTATTGGATTTAGAATCAAAATTTTTTGATATCATGAAGTATTTTTACTTATTTTTTGAGAAAAAAAATATAGCAATTTTTCAGGTTTCCTTCAATTTTAGAGCTCGAGGTTTTAAGGGTTTTTAGAGGAAGAATTTAAATAATTTTTTAGATAGAAATGAGGGAATTTTGGTTTTCTAAGAGGGGATAAAAATTTTAAGTTTAGGGAAAAAAATTTCAAAAGCTATAAATACCCCTTTCCCTTTTTTTTCCCTCTATTTTCACTCAATTCCATCCTCTAAATCCTCTCCAAGCCTACACCACCTCTCTCCCCTTCGTCCTTGTTTTTTTCTTCTTCCTCCTCTACTATACCCACCTCCAAATATCAAGTCCAAATGAAAGAGCATCTCGAGATAAGTCCATGGACACCAAGAATACCCGTTTTGGCGGAGTATCTCAAGAGGAATCCGAATTCCCTCCCGAGGTGAATAGTGACCTCTCGACTCATGGGTACTTTTTTTTTAGTTTGATATTTTTATGAGTTTTTAGGATGTCGTAAAGCATATAACTAAGCTCGAAATAATTTTTTGAATTTCTTATAATTATGTATTAATTTTTAAAGATGGTATCCTTTTATTTTCATTGGCGAACCATGACTTAAGCTTCTCGAGGGAAGGAAAAGGCTTAGATGGGTATCAGGCATCTCATACGATCAAGTTCAGTTTATGTAATCACATTAATTTGGAAGAAATGTATATAAACCTATTATATGCATTTTGACATAAATTGGCATTGAATGATATAATGTGTATTAAATGCATATTGGGCATGTATGACATAAATGAAGGATGAATGAGTGTAATGTCATGGTCTAGTGCTTATTATGCATGAGTGATACATTTTTATGGTAATATTAAGTAATGAATGCACTATGTGAGTTTTTTGCATTTATTGAGGTTGTATACGATTAATGTCCTATGTGTGTGAAAAATTAATAGGTGTTTATATGTGGCATGAATGATATGCTATTAGTGAGTATATGTTGACCGAATGGCCCTTGAATGATAGCATGTTCATATATGTGCCAGTATGTCTATATAAAGTCATTATATGATATTAATGCCATATGACCATGAATAATTGGTTAGGAGTATGTGGATGTAATTTTAAGCATCTATGTATGATTTTTAATTGTAGATGTGTAAGTATGAGTGACCTAATGGCCTTGGGCATATGGAGTCTGAAATTCATGTATGTAAGCAATTTTTGCATATTCGTGTCTTATGTACATAAATGACTTGGATAGCATGTTTTATGCTTAAATGTCATTCTAAATGTGCACCTATGATGACTAAAATATGTGTGTGTGCATTTTGGTGGTCAAATGCCATCTTTAGTATTGTATGGGTTATTACTATAAATATAGCCAGATAATGCATGCTTATTGCTAAATCTGATAATATGTGTGAAATGGCAAGTAATGCGATATGTGATTATTGCACATAACCTTGATGCATTAGATATTATAATGCATGTTAATGATGAATGTAATGGTAAAATACATAATTATTGATGCCGGATGAGTTTTCCAGCTTATACACCTAGTCAATGTGACCATTTGGTGTTCTTGAGCTTGTGTAAGCCTAAGTTTGCTACACTATGTATTGTTTGACACATGATACTGGGCATGGGTGTCTAGGCTTGGTAGATGTGCGAAATGGCCATTGTGATGTGTTTATGCATGAGGTGACATAAACTATACTATGTGTTAAAATGGTGAAAATGAGATAATCGACTAGTTTAATGATGCCTATACAATTAGACAACCTAGTATGGATAGGTTGACCTGTCAACTAGGATTAGCAACTGCAATGTTTACCTTTGGGTAATAAGCTTACAGGTCACTTGTGTTTTTGTGTCAGCAGGCATTAGGCTTTCGGGGCACTATTTTTGCACTACATTGTGCTAGGCCTATAGGCTAATATGTTTGTATCTACAGATACTAGTGCCTTCCAATACACTAGTGCCTTCCAGTACACTAGTTTTCACCCCTCGGGTGTCAATGCCTTCGAGTGCATTGTTATCCATTATCTAACCTTGAATATTTGTCTTTTTAGTATTGGCATAAATTAAACAAATAATAATAATAATAATAATAATAATAAGCATATCAATGTGCAAGCATAAGTTATGCATAAGTAATGTTAATTGCAACTTGAATGATGCATCATGCATGACATTGATGTTTTTGGCATAATGGTGGGTTTAACCCATTAATATGATGTATGTGGTATAATGTGGAGTTTTATATTCTTATATTTGATGAGGGTCTTAGAACCTAAATATGTGGTAATGACGCATAGGTATGGTAATGGATCAAAATGCATGTTGTTATGCTCATTACCATGTAAAATTGAGTAAGTGTATATTTTAAATGATATAGGAGTACTTTATGCATATGGTTGATTCTTATTCATGTTTAAAGCAATTATGCTGTGAGTATGGACTTAATGTGGTTTTTCATGTTTTTAAAGACTAGTATGCGCTAATATTGCATAATTATGTTATTATCATAATGTGTGTATATGTATGATCTGCAAGATGACTCACTTGACTCATATTGCATAAGTGTATGTTTTTAATTGTTATAACAAGTTAAAGTAATTACACCACTAAGCAAAAGCTTAGCATATTGCCTATTTGCGATGTGTAGGTAATAAAGCAGCAAATTAGAGTCAAAGCTTCTACCTTATGGGAGAACATGAAGGCTGCCCTTTTTGGGTACTTTTGGTTTCTTTTTGTAAAATGATGTTAATATAAATATAGCTAGTGTTGCTCTTATGATTCTAGAGGGATTGGACCTAATATGTAAACTTTGGGTTTGGTTTTATAACTAAAGTGATAGGATTATAAAAGCTTTATTTTTCTTGTGTGAATTATTTGATAACATTGATGATGCATGTGAGAATACTGATTGAGTTGAGCCTGAGGCTCTATATTTTCTGATGGAGTTTGAAGGGTCAAGAGGACCCATTTGATGTTGAGGTGAGTTGCATGCCTTTACAGAAGTGTTTTTAATAGGTTTACTATTTGGGAAAGTGTCTCTGTACAGTCATTATACTATCGAATTTTTGACATGATGACTTCATTAGTTACCTAGTAAAGCGTGCCAAATGATTTTTAGTGTTTTACTACTCCAAAATGAAAGAAATTATTTATTAAATAAAAAGTTTTAAATTAATCAATTTTATGGGTAGTAGAATTAGATATTGGTATGTGGTGGCGCTCCCTGCTCTAGTCCGGTGTATGGATCGAGTAAAGGGTGCTATAGCTCATGATGAGATAGACCTATTATGAAGGGAGCCTCCATACTTAGATAACCATAACTTGTATGATCTAATAATAAGCCCATGTAATGACCAATAGCAACTTCCCTTAAGTTTTCTAGTTAATGTTGCATTGTATGTTATGTGGGCTAATATATGCGAAATATGGCATCGTTATCCCAAAATGCTGTTGAACCCATAGGGCTTTTTAACTGGAATGGGCTAGACCCTGCATTTTGGTTTGATTGAATATATCCAACATATATGGGCCAAATATCCTGCATGTGTTCTTTTAAATATGAGAGAAATAATGTTTAGCTATCCATTATTCATTATTTGAATTTGTTGAGGCCCCCAATTCCCATAAATAGACCCTCCTAGGAAAAAAACACATTGACTTCATGTATGGAAAGTGATAAGGGTGAAAGGATCTTACTTGTGTTTGTTGTTGTATAAATTAGCATGCATCTATATTTTATGCATTTTAATGCACTTTTGCATTTCATTCATCATTTCTAACCCTCTATTTTAGAGCCATTATAGATCCTTGAGCCACTTAGTATGTGGGTCGAACAGAAGAATAACTCAATAAGAACTTATCCTTATCACTCAAAATCTAATAGATATGGCAGGACAAGGAGAAGGTAGCTCTTTTGCTCAGGACTTCGAAGCTAGAATGGACCAAAAATTTGAGGAATTTAAAATAAAGATGATGTCCATAATCTCAAAGGCAATGGCTAGGGTTGTTCCTACTTCTAGTTCACCACCACCTGCTAAGGCAATAGTAGCTACACTTACTGGAAAAACCACTACTACTTTTAAGAGAATTGGCATGAAGAAAGAAGCCACGGGTTCAAGAGAAAATGATAGAAAAGCTGAATACTTCAATTCAAAATTCATTTTCTATGAAGATTTTAAAGATGAAGTTGGGAAAAAGGGTATACCCCAAAATGTTGAAGATACTGCTATGATGAAATTAGAAGAAAAGATGGAGGTAATGGCCAAACTTATCACTATTGATAAGGGATTAGACCCAAATGAACTCACTTTGGAATCTGAGGAGTTACTGCCCTCTAAATTCAAAATGCTAGAGCTGCCTAAGTTTAATGGAACAACTGATCCAAGAGCCCATGTTAAGCAGTATGATATAGTCATGTGAGGCATAGAGCTTAGCACAGAATAGAAAATAGCTTACTTCAGCCTCACATTGCAAGGAAGAGCAATTGACTAGTACCATAGGCTAGAGAAGAAGGTTAAGGAAGATTAGGGTAAGATCATAGAGGCTTTTATCAGCTAATATGACTGCAACAACTATATAGAGGTTATGAAGAAATACCTTGAACTACTTAAGCAAAAGCCTACTCAAACCTTTATAGAGTATTTAACAAGATAGAGGTCAAGGGTTCTGAAGATAAGAAGAAAGATAAAAAAATCATATCAGATCCACATGTTCATTAAGAATGTTAATCCATACCTAAAGGATGGGTTAAAAGCTAAAGGGCTCAAAGATTGGGAATCACTCAAGGACATTGCCATTTATCTAGAAGAAAAGCATGCTGAGTAGAAGAAGAACTCAGTAGGGTTCAACAATAAAAGGAATCTAAACAATAGAGGCATAAGGGGAGCCAATTATAGTGGGATTGGTAAAACTATTGAAGTGTCTACCATGACAAGACATTACTCAAATTTGGGTAAACCATTATCCTAGTGCCTAAAATGGTTCCAAAAAGAAGGGAAACTTTAACCCTTTCCTTTCAGACCTGTAAGAAATGAGAGCTAGCCTTATCATATATCAAACTTATACTATCAATATCATCAGCACATGGGTCATGGCACAGATAACTGCTACACTTTGAGTGAAAAGATTCAAGATTTAATTGACTCAAGATATATCCTTACTCTAAAGAAAAGATAGAAAGGTCGGGGTGCCTACTCGAATATTCCTCCACCTATCAACATAGTCAATTTGGGATTGTTGAAATGGTAAGTGTTGTGGTATCTAAATGAAAATGATTATTTAACAATAGAGAGAAAGGCAGAGTCAATATAGGGTTCAGTTTGTGTGATAGACATATAGGCTACCGATAGTGAAAGCGAGCCAGAGAAATAGGTCTAGAACTCGTGGGTTAATTTAGATTCAAAGCATTAGCCAGTTAAAGAAGCAAAAGCTAATACAGAAACCTGAAGTGATTGGGTAGTACTGAAAGTACAAAAAGATCCAATTCCCTTAGTTATAGAAAAAGAGGATGATATAATAATGAAGTAGCTAAATAAATCTCCTGCATAAATTTCAAAGGATCTGTAGTGAAAATCCCCCTCACATCAATAAAAGGTAGTGGGAGTGTTATATGCTACAATGGTTTCAGCTACCATATCGCCATTTGAACTAATGGTAAGAGTAAAAGGGGAAGAAAAAATAATGGTTAACTATTTAGATGTAAATCTTCCACCAGAAGAACATTATCACAACAGTCCTTTATACATAAAAGTAGAAGTTAATGGCAAGCACACGAAATGCGTAATGGTTGATGATGGGTCATGAATCAATGTATGGCCACTTAAAGTAGTAGTTGTATATGGGATCGAGGATTTAAGGATCTCTTAGTCCAAGCTCACTATTATAGCCTATACAACACTAAGAAGCAGATGTATAGGACTTTCAAAGTTAAGATCAAGATAAGGATAATTGTAGATGATGTGGAGTTTGTAGTGCTTGACATCTTTAGTGAATTTCTCTTTACTTTTGGGAAGGCTGTGGTTCTATAAGTTAAAAGGGGTCCTATTAACACTGGATCAAATGATAAAAATCCCCTATGATAGTGAGATTGTGACAATATAAACTTCGAGGGAGAATTAAGTTTCAATGCTCGAGATAGCAAACCAGCCCTTTAATGGTTTCCATATAGCAAGATTTTTTCAAAAAAGGAAAAGAATGATCCCAAAGTGGTAAATATGGTTAAGAAGATAAACTATTTACTTGGTGCTAGTTTGGGACATCATTTAGATTGTTTGGTCTCAGTTATTTAGCTAAAAGGATATAAGGGTGTTAGGTTACACAGCTAAAACTTCGAAACCAAAAAAGATGAGAAAGGATATCCTACCACTAGAAGAGAATTTTGTTTGGGCTGAAGGGAATATCAGTTACTATAAAGAGTTAGAACCTGCCATCATAAAAAAGGAAGTTGTGCTTGGGTTTGAGATTTTCAGTGATGTGTTTGATTGGGCTACAAGTGATGTCAAGGCTACCTTAGATTTTTGGGATGAAGAGGTCATGACCAATCTAATTGATCTAAAGATCGAACCCAAAGAAGAAATCTTAGCCACTGCAATGCTTCAAGACAAAGGAAAGAAAAAAATAGATGATGACAGCTCTTTAGAAGACATTTTTGAAATTTTATATGTGCCTAAACTTTATTATGACAATATTTCTAATTCTTTTGTTAATAAGATAAATGGTTTTGCTTATTTTTGTGATGTCTCATTTAATTACATCATGCATAATGATAATCATGACACACATAACATGTTTGACATTAATTCAATTAATACCACCTCATTTAATCTTGGTACTAATGAGAACCCTCAAGAAATTTTAACTGCATCTGACATAACTCCTAAAGAGAGAATAAAATTTGAGAGAATACTACAAAAATACAAAAAAGTCTTTGCCTTAACCTACAAAGACATGCCCGAGGTGGATAAAAAGATAGCTAAGCATGCCATTTACATATACCTAAAAGCAAAGTCGATAAAACAAAAGCTCAGGAGAATAAGGCCAAAATGGGCAGAGAAGATAAAGAAGAGGTGCACAAACAAATTAAAGCTAAGTTCTTAGAAGAAGTATAGTATCTGACATAGTTAGCCAATTTAGTACCTAACATCAAGAAAGATGGCAAAGTTAAGATTTATATAAATTACAAGGATCTGAATAAGGCCTACTCGAAAGATGATTTTCCATTACCATATATACATGTCTTGGTTGATAGTACAATAATGTGTAAAATGTACAATTTCATTGATGGATATGCCGAGTAAAATCAAATTCTAAACAAGATTGTAGATAAGATCAAAATTTCTTTTATCACTGAGTGAGGAACTTTTAACTATAGAGTTATGCCTTTTAGGTTAAAAAATGCTAGAGCTACTTATTAGAGGATAGCTACAAGGATTTTAGATGACCTGATTCACAAGGAAGTGGAGGTTCATGTGGATGACATGATGATCAAGTCCACCACAAAGGAAGGACACTTTAAAGCATTAGAAAAGTTCTTTCAGAAGATCGATAGGTATAACCTACATCTGAATCCCAATGAAGCGTGTCTTTGAAGTAACTTCTAGTAAGCTCTTAAGGCATATAGTAAGTCAGAGAGGGATTGCGGTAAACCCTGATAAAGTCAAAGCTATTAGAGAGATGCCAATTCCAAAGAAAGAGAGAAATAAAGGGATTTTCAGGTAGAATATAGTACATTAGCCAATTTATAGCCAAGCTCACCACTATATGTGAGCTCATCTTCAAGCTTCTTAGAAGAACTAACCAATCAAGTGGAATAATGATTGTTAGAAGGCTTTTGACATAATTAGGGAATATCCAATAAATCCACCAGTTTTGCAACCACCAAAACATGAAAAGCTGCAAATTATCTATCTGTATATTAAAGAAAGCTCAGTAAAGGCTATAATAGCACAAGAGGATAAGTTCAGGGTAAAGTTTATGATTTACTACCTAAGCAATAAGTTTCTTCCTTATAAGGATAAGTAGTGGAAGTAGAAAATATTTATTAAGCAGTGGTATGGGCTTCGAAGAAACTGAGACACTATTTCTAATCATATATAATATAGGCAATATCCAAGCACAACCCTCTAAGATATCTTTAGATAGCTCTATCTTTGGTAGAAAGAATGAGTAAATGGCTTCTTCTACTCTAAGAGTTTGACATTCAGTGCATAATGTAGAAGACCATAAAAGGGTGTGCAGTTGTAGGATTCCTAGCCAATCATCCACTAGAATGTGAATCGTTAGAGTTTAAATTCCCAAATGAGAGTTTAACCCTGATAATAGTCCAAGGGTGGCAAATGTAATTCAATAGAGTAATAAATAACAAAGAAGTAGGAGTACGGGTATTCTAATAACCCTTGAAGCAAAAAAACTGCCATTAGCTAAAAAGTTAAGATGTAAGGTTATAAACAACATGGCATAATATGAAGCTTGCATATTTAGGCTTGAAGCATTATTAGCTCTCGATGAAAAGACAGTTGAAGTATTAGGAGATTTATCCTTGGTAGTGTATCAGACCAATAAAGAATAGACTATTTAGGAAGAGAAATTGATGCCTTATATAGAGCACTTGAGATCTATCAGTAGACAGTTTGAAATATGCACCTTTTGTCATGTTCCTAGAGATGAGAATCAACTAGTAGATGTATTAGACACCTAGGTCTCTATGTGGGATAATCTAGAAGGAATAGTCATGAAACTAATACTTATCTTTAGTTCAAAAAAACCTTGCTATAAGACAAAACAGATATTGAAGGTAGAATGGGAAGAAGATAAATCATGGTTTTGTGATATCCAGGATTACCTAGAGAACGGAATATTTCTAGAAAAAGCTATAGATATAGATAAAAAAGTGTTGAGAAAGTTGTCAACTCAGTTCATTGGTGTAGATAGGGTCTTATACAAAAGGCAAGTAGATGGTCTTCTACTCCATTGCTTAGAGAAGAAAGAAATAGAGAGGGTCATAAAAGAGATACATATAAGGTCTTATGGCACACACATGAATGGTTTAGAGTTAGCTAAAAAGATCATGAACCAAGGGTTCTTTTAGCTTACCATGGACCACAATTATTCGAAGTATGTATAGAAGTGACATATATGTCAGTCGTATGGGGACTTAAGACATATGTAAGTATTAGAACTGCACATTCTATCATCTCCATGTCCATTTGCTACATGTGGGATAGACATAATCAAAGAGATATATCTGATAGCCCTAATTAGGCATCATTTTGTTGTGGTAGCCATTAACTATTTCTTGAAGTGGGTTGAATCAGAATCTTTTAAAAAGTTGTTAGCAAAAAAGATGCTTATTTAATTATTTATTTCATGTCCTTTTTATTATTGATTCTTTCTATCAATTTCATCATTCACTTCATACTAATATTGTATTTAATTATTTATTTCATGTAAGTTTTATTATTTATCAATTTCATCTTTCACCTCATACTAACATTGTGTTTTTGTTATGATGCAAGTTATTTGAGATCTGTCAAGTTTTATTTAACTTATCTTTTTCCTCTTATCCAATATTTAGTGAAGTTGACTCTTTAATCCTTTATCTTATTATTTTATTTCCTCTTATTTATTGTTGTCTAACCTTTGTCTTTTTCTTGATTGTTTTATTTTTTTTATTATTGGTTAGATTGTATTTTAGGCAATTTCAATGTAATTTTATTTTTATTCGGTTAGAAATTATTTTAGGTAATTTCCATATAATGTTTATTTCCTTTTCAACTAAAATGTAATTTAGGTAATTGCCATGTAATTTATTTTATTCACATTATTTCACTGTTTATTCCATGAATGTTATAATAGATAAAAAAATGATTTTTCATACATTATAAAAAATGACAAAATTTTTTATATCTAATTAATTGGCGTTTTCCTAATAAAACAAATTTTGATTTTTCCTTAATAAAAGTCATAATAGTAAAATTTATTGTCTAAAATTTTTCCTTAATCAATTACCCGATTTAATGTATAATATTCTTTAATTTCGTGTATTCTCCTTGTAAATATGTGTGTTTTATTACTTTTTTATGTGATTGTATGACTTGTTTTAATTTTAAAACATATTTGAAAAAAAGGATAAAATTATAAATTTAATCTAAAATTCCATATTAACTTAAGGTATAAATAGGAGTAAGGTTTCGAACAACCCTAGTTTTGGCCCTATAAGGTATTTCTTAACTTTGGTTGGGTGGTGACTCTTATCTTATGGTGTCGAACTCACTCTTTCTAGGCTAATCAAATAGGAATGACTTAAGATTCCTTTAAATTTTCTTCTCATCTTTTAAGACTCGAGAGGTGAGATTTAAGTTAAGTCTTTGGTTGTTTCTATTTGATTGGCCTCGAAAAAGAAAGGATGTGAACAAGTAGCACCTTCACCACCTCCACCAGTTCAACAACCACCTCTATTACCATAGTCTCTCTAGAAGACCTATCTTGAGATGATTAAGAAGATAGGGGCTGAGGATTTTAAGGGTAAAGGTGTGGCTGATGCTAGTGCAACAGAGTGCTAGTTGGACAAAACAATCAAAATCATGTAGCAGCTCAAGTGTACACTAAAAGGGAAGGTTATTTGTGTAACTTCCCTATTATAAAAGGAAGCCTTCATATGGTGGGAGGCTTTGATAGAACATAAGAATGAGGCTGATGTAATATGGGATTACTTCTTAGAGGAGTTTTAAAAGAAGTACAAAATTGAGCATTATCCAGATGCCGAAAGGCAAGAGTTCATTAACCTTAAGTAAAGATAAAAGTCCATACCATAATACAAAAAGGACTTTGATATGTTGAGTAGATATGCTAAGGACATGGTACAAATAAAGGTTGATCAGTGTAAGAGATTTAAGAACGGGCTGAATGTTAATATCAAGACACACATAGCTCCTATGAAGATTTGAGATTTCTCTGCACTAGTAGCAGCTTGCCATGTGATAAAGGAGGTATAGAAAAAGAGACAAGACTTTTACCAAAAAAAGAGATCTTATGGTCAAGGACCAACTAATACAGCTCAGCATGCAAATAAGAAGTTTAAGGGGATAGGGCACCACAGTAGACCAAGAAGTAGGGTCATTCTCAAAGAGAGCGATAGGGAACACAGAGTAAAGCAAAATAGCAGCAGTCTTAGGTTGTTATTGCTCCAGTGACCATAGCTTAGAGTAATCAGTGGCCCAAGTGTCAAACTTATCATAAGAGGCATAAGGGGGAGTGTTAGAGATTTAGACCAGGAGTCTATTTCGGTATGGTGCAACAGGCCATTTCACTAGAGATTGCCCAAAGCAGCCTGAGGCTAGATAGGGTTCAGCACCTAGTTCTATTAAAGGTAAGAGAAAGGATCAAGGAGAGAAGATAGTGGGTACTTAAAGAGTTAGGGCTGAGAGCAGAGTAAAGCCTAGAGCACCCACCAAGCAATATACTATCAGAGCTAGAGATAAAACTAATTTGCCTGATGTGATAGCAAGTGCCTTTCTTCTCTTTGATTCTTTTGCTTTGGCTTTGATTGATTCGAGGTCTACACACTTATATATATATACTACATAGGCATAAGACCGAGGGTCAGTATAAAAAATCCTTAACATAGAGATTATGATTAGTAACCCTATATAGGTCAACATATAGTTGTGAACAAGGCCTACAAAGAATGTCCCTTGATAGTACAAGGACATTAATTTTTGGTTGATCTCATTAAGCTACCTTTTAATAAGTTTGACTTGATTTTGGGCATGGATTGGTTGTCTAAGTATCAAGTGATTATGGACTGTGGTCAAAAGTAAATACCTCTAAAGGCTAATGATGGGATAGAGATTAAAGTGGTTAGTGAGAGAATAGATTTTCTCTCTAATGTTATATCAATTGTTACGGCTAGATGGATGTTAAGAAAGGGTTGTCAGGCTTTCTTGGCACATGTGTATGATATCAATAAGAAAGAGCTAGATGCTAGTGTTATACTAGTGGTGTCAGAATATATGGATATTTTTCCTAAAGACTTGCCTAATTTACCACTAGAATAGGAACTCGAGTTCAGTATAGAGGTTTTACCTAGCATTGCTTCGATATCTATAACTCATACAGAATGGCTCCTATAGAGTTAAAAGAGATAAAGGTTTAGTTGTAAGAGTTGCTTGACAAAGGCTTTACAAGGCTAACTATATCACCTTGGAAAGCATCGATTTTATTTGTTAAGAAGAAGGATGGTTCTCTTTGGTTATTTATGGGCTTGACCATTAAAAATAAGTATTTTTTTGATTATTTATTTGATCAACTTAAAAGAGCTAGGGTATTTTCCAAGATTAATTTTAGGTTCAGTTATTATCAATTGAGGGTTAAAGAGGTGGATGTGGCAAAGACTGCTTTTA
>CANXYI010966326.1:0-15890 GCA_948208565.1 Hura crepitans | reverse complement strand
AAAAGGGAAGATAAAAAAAAAAAAAAGGTTAGGGTTTAGAGGAGAAGTGCACCTGCGGGCGCTTGCGGGCATTGGCGGAAATAGCAGTGATAACACCCCAGACATTTGGGTCAGGGTTAGTGAGAGGCTGAGAAGAGATCTTAGAAGCGATTGAGAGGACGAATTCCTTTGGGCTTAGTGACTTGGGTGGCGATGTACCATCAGGTTCTGAATGATGCGAGGAACCCTGCTGCGACAATGGGGTTGGTACAGGCTTTGAACCAACTGGGGTAGCCGAATTTTCTTCTTGAACTTCTTCAATGGCCATCGGAGAGAGCGAGTGTGAGAGTGAAAAATTGGCGGGGTTTTAACAGCCCTATATGTTATTTATTCGGCGTGTGGAAGGGAAAGTGTGAGCGTGCGACGCTGACGACACATGAGTTGTGGCTTCCAGAGGAAGATTTGTGCAACAGTGCCTTGCCTCCTGTTACGTTATTGCAATTTGTGCAATAGCGTTCCGTTAGTGGGCCGTCAAACATTTTGGGCCTCATTGCCTTCTATTTATTGAGAGCCGACCAATTTTTTGAAAAGTAACGAAGATCGATATTTGGAATTGCAAAGCCGTCCTTGAAACTTCAACGTTGAGAATGAAAGTACAGATGTGCATCAGTCGATTCGATTCAATAATCGAATCGAATCAATTTAATTAAAAATTAATTTTTTAATAAATTTTTAATTAAAATTCAAATCGATTTAATTACTAATTGAATTGAATTGAACCGAAATAATTCAATTAATTCTGTTTAGTTAATTTGATTAATCGGAATTTTTTAATTCATGTATAAATCTATATATAAACCTATAAAAATTTGATTAACCAAAATTTTACGTTCTGATTTTTCAATATATACCTTTAAAATTCAAATAATTTTAATTATGTAATTAAAAAAAACCGAACCAAATTGAAAAAATCAATCGATTCGATCGGTTATTTCGATTCAACCCGAAATTTGCTCGCCCCTAAATGAAAGGGGGAAAAAAATAAAGAAGAATAATTGTAGATTTAGTTAACTTAAATGTCAAAATCTAAGCAGTTTTAACCACAACATAAAAAATGCAATCTTCTTTGTTGTTCATTTTTTCTTATTCATTTCTTGTCCTTGAAATGAGCGATTATCTGGTAAAATAAAAGCATCTCTCTAATATATGCTCAAAGGCCAGCTCACACAGAAGCTACTACAACATTATGTTGGCAACAGCAGAGCCTGTTTTCTGATCAGTTTCCACTGAAGTACTCAAACCTTGTACTGTACAGTTATTGAACCATATCGGATTTGAAATATTAAATGTGATTCTCCTTAAATAAGCAAAACTAAAATGTCATCTCTTTGAGGAGTCAATTATTTGGATATACATTAAATTGAAGCTGATGCGAACAGTCTCATTTTACGACAATCCCAGAGCAATTTTACAAAGGTGCGAAGAAGTTATAATACTATCGAGCCATACATTCTGAGCTGACTAGCCAGCAAGTGGATTGGCGTGTATCGTCACTCTATTGATCCTTATCTCTGCAAGAGGTCGATCGCCTGGTCCTGTTTGAGTCTGCACAGAACCAAATAGCAGCTGATTATGACCAACTGAGCAAGAATATGCAAGGTTGGAACTCATGTGCAAGGAAAATGCTGGAATTGTTTCAATACATTGGACAAGAAAAAATAAGTTTAGGGATCTTTTTAGGAGATAATACTCGTTATGCAGCTCAATAGCCGAGCAGGCAATTTGAAAATAAGAACAACATAAAAGGTATTCTAAACATAAAATCGTTTACAAATATGCAATACATACACAAAAGAGGAGGGAGGGAAGAAGGGACAGAAAGCTTACACCCGTATACAAATAATTAAACAATGACATAAAGCATGAAGAGCATCAAAAACACAAGCGGCAATAAAAAGCAGAAGGTACCTTCTCCATGAGGTCAAGGACTTCAAATCCATGAATCACTTTGCCAAATATAGTGTAAAACCCATTCAGGTGAGGTTGCTTTGCATAAGTTATAAAAAACTGGCTTCCATTAGTGTTAGGCCCACTATTTGCCATTGATAGCATGCCCCTTGCATTGTGCTGGAAATAAGATAATAGGAATTGGCATCATTAATGTTCCAATTTTCTGATACAAACCCACCCTATTCTATATTTATGAGTGTGGCAGTCATCAGGAACTATTCAAGAATAAAGTAGAAGAGGAGAAAAATAAAGAAACTCAAAACAATCAGCCTTCAGTTCCTTATACCTCAGGTCAACATCAGTTAAAATTTTTGGCATTATGAGGTAGACACTATTTCAGAACAAGAAAGACTCTCTGGGAAGGTCAAGCAGAGTAATAGCAATGACTCTGAATGGATCAATTAAAGAATGAACAAAAAATCATAATTACCTTAAGGGACTCTCTAATCTCGTCATTGAATTTCTTGCCCCATATACTGGTCCCTCCTTTGCCTGTACCTGTTGGGTCTCCACCTTGAATCATAAAACCTTTAATATTTCGGTGAAATATGGTTCCATCATAGTAACCACTAGCACAAAGTGCCAGAAAATTCTGTATACAACAAGGATGAAGATGATGGCATTAGCGCATATCCATTTGTATACAGTAAATGGTGGATCAATAAACTACTCATTGAACTTGACACTTATTATAAGTGGCAAAACCAGCCATCAGAACTCAAGAAACTCATTTATTTAAAAAAGGCAAGCAAACACAAGAAGCAATTCCTTTTAGTTCCATTCCCCGGAGATACAGCACAAGTAAAACAATAATAACTTCCTTCAGCACTTACACAGGAGGAAAATCTCCAATGAGAAGCAAGAAAAGTTATAAGTTGTATACAAGCTTAGACATTTTGTTCCTCCAATATACTCCATCAAATTCATTTGAAAGGTGTTAATCCATATAATTATCAATGGTGAAATAACAGTTTTAAAGAAACACTTACACCTAGAGTGAGCTGGCATTACTTCAAAGGAGAGACCGAATTCAAATAAAAAGAAAAGTTCACTTAATAATAAGCCTTGCTAGGGTTTCAACGGGAAGCTAATTAAAGATAACTAATTGCAACGCAATTCCACCTTAAAAACCCTAACCACGCACCCGACGAAGCTCAATGGCTTGATACCGTGAATAAACTAGATAAAAATAAATTTAGCAGGAAATCATAGAATAAAAGAGGAGTTCACTGACCTCAGCCGCTTTCGGGACCTCGTCGCAAGCAATCTCGCACTTGATATCGCCAAGATTTGTGTGCAGTGTGACCGACTGTTCAACAATTTTAAAAAGCAAAGGAACGTTAGTTCGTTTATTAGTGACACAAAAATCTAACGAAGGTGTTTGCTGAAATTACCAACCATATGGAGAAGAAGAAGTTGATTT
This sequence comes from Hura crepitans, assembly GCA_948208565.1. NCBI lineage: Eukaryota > Viridiplantae > Streptophyta > Magnoliopsida > Malpighiales > Euphorbiaceae > Hura > Hura crepitans. The sequence goes on along the minus strand of CANXYI010966326.1, from coordinate 12,478 downwards.
TGCTTCTATGCTTCTATCGGTTAAAACAAAACCTCCAAAAACTGTTTTCAGCGGGCGTTTTCGTGATATTTCTACGCCAACCCTTTGCATTATAATATATGGTATTGTATTTCAATATATCGTTATATATTATATTATTTCATAATGCATGGCTATATAATATATTATATTATAAAATAATTACATAAATAATATAATAAAAATAAATATGTTCTTAACTCTAGTACAATGCAACACGATAACTAACAGTAATCCAAACAATCCTTGAACTAGGCGTGGCGCTGTATCGAATTTGCCCTGCTGCTTCCTTGGACGACGTTGGCCCTCGCCAAATTTTAGAATCTCGTTACAAGTTCTGTAATTTTAAATTTATCTCAATTGTGTTTTAGAAAATCCATTTTCAGTTTTACCTTGAAATTTGTAAAACATCCGTATTCATTTTTCAGTGGACATTAATATGTTTTTTACTTACATTTTTTTATATTCAAAATTTATTAATTTATATTTTTATAGAGATACAAAAAATTAAATTTATTAACTCTTTTACATTATATTTGTTTGAAAAGAAATGAGCTGAATATAAAAAGAGAAAAGAAGACACAAACTTTAATCATTTTATTTCAACGCAATTTATGCAACAGAAATGAAGAGAAAGGAAGTGACAAACAATTTATAGCTAGCTTAAAGATATTTAATCCTACAAACTAAAGGATAATGATTTCCTTTTTTTGACAAAGATATAATTATAAAATAATAACTTATAAATTTTCTTTTCCACTCGCTTTAAGCAAAATCGAACACGATATAAGAACACACAAGTTTATTTCCTTCTATTTGTTTTCCCTTTTCTTCGTCAGAGAAATGACACTCCTCTTGAACCTAGTAGAGAACAAGACGACAATACTCTGAACAAATACATCGAATGCAATTTGATGAGCACATTCCAAGGCTAATATTCTTTGTTTTGAGTTCATTTATAGGATTTACCATTTTCACAACGTTCATAAGCTTTCAAGAGCAAGCTCTAGAATTCAATTCCAAAATAAGCTTGGCAGGCTTTCAGAATTACAATATTAAAGGAGGAAAAAAATTATTTTTCTGGAAAATAAAGAAGATAGAGAAAAAGAAAACAGATGAAAAGTCGTATGCATTTAGTCCCTTGAAGAAATTAGAGAAAAAATATAGAATACAAGCACTCAAATAAATATGAAATATAGTATACAAAGTAGAAGAAATTTTATGTTATCTATCCTCAAGGATCTCTCTGTGTACATGCATACACGACGAGCTGCAGTATTTGTAATTGTATCTGTGAAATGGAACTTTACCAGCCAACGATGCGTTGCAGCATGAGCAGTTTACATCATTAGTTAACCCACTTATAGGTTGCGATGTACTCCCAACACTGGTTGTGCCACTGCCTTGGGCATTGAGAGTTGCAGCCGCAGCCATTCTCCTCTCTGCAGCTGCTGCTCTCTTTTCCCTCTCTTCAGCTTGTGCCCTCTTCAATTCCTCCTGCATCAGAATAACAGGAAAAGGTCAACAGAAAAAGAGTAATAGATTAAGTAATCCATGCAGTGAAACAAATATTTATGCATATTGTAGGAAAAAGATATTCGCGGATAAGCCAAGAGCATCGCCCCACAAGGTTTTGGCTACATGACTGATGGGAAATTAACAAACTCGGAGCATCGTACCGTTGCAAATATATTGCAAATGTAAAAATAGTCTAAAACAAGGGTTCACAATCAGTATTTCTTCATATTCGGCCATGACTAACTTGAGCCCACAATCAACAGATAGTCGAAAAAACTCTAACCTCTTTAGATAGTTGTGGTTTTCCAGTCAGCTGGGATTGTCCCTTGGTAGCTGAAGATGGCATGGCTCGATTTTCTGTACCTGACTTGGTGTTCTGTGATAAGACAGCCTGAGACTGCATTCACATATAGAAACGTTGAGCAGAAAATGTTATGGAAAAGATAAAACACCAACTAATTATTAAAATGAAACGGTTCACTGCAAATTGCACTTCTTTATTCAAAGACAGGATAAAAATGGTGTGTGAATATCAGACATGTTTGAAAACCATTAAACGGAGGTGATGATAGAGAAGTGATTTTCAGAAAGATGTCACAGAATCATTCCACTGTTATGAAATTATAATGTTTGGCCATGTCAATAACAAGCTTGCGGTTTTCTTAATACATCATCTGATAAATAGAGAAATGCTTGCCCCACACTTAAAATTTTATTCTAAAAACTAAAAAGACTAAACTAAGTTCTTGCAGTTTCCAACAACCAGCCTAAACAAGCCATTGCTAATCCTAAATGAACTTTCATAAATGCTAAGACTACCAAAATGCATTAACATGCCTGAGCTTTTTCTCTTGCTTTACGCAATTTCTTCAATTCTTTTGCTCTTGCTTTCTTCTTTGCATCTTTCTCCGCCTGACAAACAATAAAAGAATAGTCTCAATAAATGAGTTTTAGCTTATATGTTAATGCAAATTGTCAAGCAAAACAATTATGAAAAGAAAGCTTCTTCTTTTCTTTCTAATTTTAAAATAACCAATAACTAGTCTGCCTCTTGACTTCATTACACTCATCTCATACAAGATTAAGCAAGAGTGATTAGAGTAAAAAACGTATAGGCTAATGCTCCCATCAGAAGCTAACCAGCTTGGACTAATCACAATGTGGCTAGATGAATTTGGAGAGGCCTATCTGCTAAACTTTGAATGAACCTGATTAGAACTTCTCTTTATTTCTTCCTGATATATTAGTACTTCCAAGTTCCAATGTTCATAGCCTATCTCAGATGTCTCAAACTTTTTAAGGAAACAAAATTAATACAAAAATAATCATCTTATAATGTTTGCAAAAACGTTTTGTCTTTTCAAAAAGTAAATCCCCTTGTGGGGCATCCAAAAGGGAAAATGAACTCTTAATTTGGAAAGAGGGAATAAAACTGTTATTTCTAGGATAAATCTAATAGATATCACCTCAATTCTCATATGTAGACAAAAGGAGAAAAAAAAACCAAAGGAAAGGATAACACACACACATTAATATAAGAACTTGCAAAAGGTACACAAAAAAGAGAAACAAATAAATAAATAGAATGCTACCTGCTTAGCAGCTTGAGATTCCTCCATTTCCTTTGTCAATGCACTGGGCACTTTTGCAGCATGCCAATCCCACCTATCAGGATATGAGGCCATAAAGCGCCTGAAAGCATTTCTAGCTTCCTTCTCATTTGCCAGCATATAAGGGGTGCGTCCTCTTTCATCCTTGACACAAGGATCCAATCCCTGTTCTAGGAGTTCCAAAATTTTATGAGCATTGCCAGATTGTGCAGCTTCATGCAAAAGTGTTGTTACACCAATCACTTCACTCTCATTTTCGCTTGACGTAAGCATTTTCTCAGGATTCTTTTGACTCAGTGAAGCTTCAGTAGCTCCCCTATAGTTAATTCCATCCTTCAAATCTTCTTTTCTAGAGTCTGGGCTTCCATCAGCTATAGTTGTTTCACTTAACACAGGGCTCTCTTTGGGGGCTGGTGGTATTTCCTTTTCGTCCACCTCAGAGGCAACTTGTGTCAATTGATTATATATGCGTCGGGCTTCTTTAAAAGTAGGCCTTCGGACATTCAATGGTATATTGCAAACAAAACAATGTTGATGGCTAAAATATGCTTTATCTCCATCAAATAAAAGTTGACGATTGCTTGAAGGAGCATGAATGAAAACACAAGTAGAGGCGTCAAAATAAGGCTTCCACATGCCAAGTAGTTCTTGAATATCCTACATTTATGAGTAACTAATAATCAACCTTCCAAGAAATTTGAAAAAATAATTAATATTTGTCATGTTCACAGCGTGAAAATTTGATGGAAAATCTAAAAGCACCATATAGTTCATTGCCATATTTCTTTACATTGAGGCAACTTAATGTCTAAAATTTAATTCTCAATAAGTGCAGTTTACTTTTACACCATCTACAGGGGTTGATCACATAGACATTTCTCTTTTTATGATAATTTCAATATAAACGAAAATAAAATTACCAACATCAAAAGGCCAATAGTGTGTGTAGCAAATAGAAGAAATAAAACTCAGAAAAATCTAAAATAGTGGCAGCAACAAATCTACCATTTGATACCTTCCTTAAAGCCAGTTCATTGTACCGACGAAGTGAAGCTCCAGCAGAATGTGCTGCTCTTCCACTTGCATCTTTTGAAGACTGTTTTTTACCAGCTTTGGCCCTTACAACATATCTAAATCAAAAAATTTTAAGTTTTCAGGAACAACTGTGTGCACTTTTCATCAGTTCCAAATTTGAAATCTACTTTGAAGATGTTATTTCTTCCTAAAAACCTGAGTCCCTTTTTTCGTACCAGGGAAGACAACATAGAACAGAAGATAAAAGCCAAAAAGAAAAAAAAAATTGTTTTAAGTGTTTATAGAAGAGGAAAAATAAATATATACTGACCTGTGGAATGTTTTGTGAGCCACGACTGAGTGACCATCAAATACACACCCAGCAAAGTGTCCTCCACTTGCAAGCAGTGTAATCCTCAAGCATGTCTTATCCCGGGGCTCATGAATCAGAAATTTTAATCTTTCAATCACTTCACTCTCCTTGAGACATTGCTCACATCCAGCATCGTAAAAGGGGATTTCTTTATCATTCTCATACGTAGCACTTTCAGAGTCATTCAATAGCAAACACTTCCAAATTGAAACTCTCTCTCCTGTCTGAAGACGGACAAACAGCTTCTGCTTAATACTTTCAATTGATCCCCTTTGCATATCATTGCGAGAGAGGGATGTTTTATCAGCTTCATCTTCTGAACCAGATATACTTGATATATCATAATCTTTAAGTGAATCCGACGTTAAGTCATCCAAATCTTCCTCGTTGACAATATCCTTCCCTGCAAGGCTTAGCTTAACCTGTAATATGGTTTATAATGAGGAAATTTACCAAAGATAGAAGACAACACCCTAAGCAATATTTTCATCAACAAAGAAATCTAGAGTGTTCCCATCCAAAAGAATGACAGAAGTACAAAACAAATTTTCACTAGCAATATTTCCACTGAATTATTCGGCTTTCAATCTCCAAGTTAAAACTACACAATGAGGAGTACTGCTCCCGCCTCACCTATTCCGATAGCTTAAACAAGGGTTTCCAAGTCCAACTGACTACTTTTCAAAATTTTAACCATTATATTTCCCGTTCATGACTCCCAGCAAAGTTTAGTAATAATACAACGATAAAACTAACTATTTGAATATGCTACTGTATCTCGTGAAGGAGTAAATTTTCCATGGAATCAAACTATTCAATTTCAAAAAAAAAAAAAAGTGGAGAAGCACCTGGGGCAAAAACTAGAATTTTGCCCATGCTACATGCGGTGTCTAAATTAGAAAATGCAATAAGAAAGAAATAATTACGTTAATTCGATGAATATCTGATTTAAAATGAGAACGCTGATCCTGAAGAGACTCAAATTCGGCTTTGCATGTGTTACAGGTCCATCTAAGCATTGCGCCGCCAAGATTGGAACTTTTCTCTTCTTCCCCATGGGCTTCGGTTTCAACGATTGCGGGAATCTCGGATTTCTCAAAGGTATCAGATACTGAGGCTGCAGAAGGAGATAGCAACCGACATGCGTCGAAGAAGTTAGCTGGGACGTCAAAGATGGAACGGTACCGTTTCTCTTGCGGAACTGAAATCGAATTCGAGGCAGCGGTGGCCGTGACTGGAGAATATTCGGCCGCCATAGACGACTGCTTGTAGAGTAACAATTTCCCCAGCCGTTTGGATTGCTGATCGCAACAATAAGCGAACAGTACGTAAAAAACTAAAAATCCCACCTGGTTGAGATTGGATCTCCCTGAAACGACGTCGACGTCGACGATGCTAATGCATTCTCTTAGGCGTGGTTCTAAATGGTATGGTATGGTACTGATAATACATAATATTTAAAAATGTTGAAATTGATAGGGAATCGTGATTTAATAAAATTATATTTTAAAAATACTTTTAATTAAATATTAATATTTCCACTGTACTCTTATTTTTAATATTTTTATTATTATTTTTTTAAAAATTACGTATCATACCATCAAACATAATAAAGATATAGTATTTAACTATACTATACCCTACCATTTTGACCATTTTATTTGTTTGATGAATAAGTATATTTGCATATAGTATAGCTATATTATATTTGCAAAATTTATATAAAAATTTTATAATATTGTATGATAAAATGATGAAAACTCTCAATTTTTTTTAATCCACGAAATTAACTAACTTAATAATTTAATAAAATCATATATCAAAAATAACCTTATTTAAATATTAATATTCTCATTTTATCAAATTAAATAAAAAACCAATTACAAATTGTACCTTATCTTACCATTATTTTGAAGAAAAAAAAAACCCAACAATTCGTAAATCCCCCCATAATTCCTTTTACAATGGTTTTTTATTTTTTTTTTCAAGAAAAACAATATCAGAGAAATGATAGGGCAAGTGGGCCAATCCAAAGTTGAAGCCGAATAAAGGTCATTATTTGACTATGAATTTAGTCGAATCAAATCCATATTACGGAGCATTACATTTATCTGTAATAATTAAAATTTATGTATAAAAATGTAGAATTTTTACTTAAATTATATTTTCTAGCTAAATTGTGATTTAATTTAATAAAAAAATTGTGATGGATCTACAATCAAAAAATTTCTGCATAATGATACATTTTTATTACTTCGATTTATTAGATTTTCTTATATATTTTATGTAAATAAATGTCATAAACAATTTATATATTTAAATACAAATTTGATATTTAATATTTCATTCTTATTTTTTTTAATTGCCTTTTACATTTTTGTTCAAAAGTCTCTGCAAAATTTTATTTTATATTATTTATATTAATATATCAGTCAAACATTGGTAAAAAAAATAATATTTTATGTCAGATCCAAATCCGTTATAAAATAATTAAATGAAAAGATTAAATATTACAAAAAATTAGTAAAAAAAATCAAATATAAAAAGTAATTACAGTCAAGTAACTACTAATCGAACTGGGTGAGACCCGACCCAGCCCAGCCCAGCCCGTAGTCATTCCTAGTTTGAGTGAAGACACTAAGGTCCACCTCCGTTATTAATCAAAGGCAGTTAAAGCCGGACCACGTAACAGAAAAAAGTTCACTGACGTGTCATCCTCGCAACACTGTTTATGATAGGCAATCACACTGACAAGGCGCGTGGGAGTCTGTCATCTGCAACGCAACTGCCCCAGCAGCAGCCAAGCTATGAAATTTCCTTGAAAACTTCATGAATCGTGAAGTTGACGCTCCGTTAGTTAGAGTGGGGGTTAGCAATTTCTTGCATGCAAAAAAGAAAAAAAAATGGCAGAGCATTTCCTCAAGCAAGCGCGAAAAAGGCTGATTGATGTCAGAAACCTGCCACCACTTTCATGAGGTTATTGGCAATTGGTTTTGGGTTTTGAGTTTCGCTTTTTGTCAAATAAAAAGCTCAATAGCTTTGTCTTCTTTTTTGATCTTTCATACTTGAAGTTGAAGCTGAACCGCCATGGAGGCTAAGCCTATACAAATCATGGCTTCTTCCGCTTCTGGTATGACTTGTTCTTGTAACTTCCGAGTTAATGGATTCTTAACTTGAATTAATTGTCTTTTTCATTAAGGCGGTGGGACCCGGAAGAATGATGATGTGGAGGAGCAAGAGGAGTCACCGTCAATGAAGCTGGTTATGGGAATCGGTGCTGGCTGTGGCACCGCCGTGATCAAGCAAGGGAAGCCTCTGTTGACGGCGGCCCAGGCGGACGAGCTTCAGAGACAGGTAGTGATATACAAGTATATAGAAGGTGGTGTCCCCGTTCCTTCTTCGCTTGTACGTCCCGTTTGGAAGAGCGTTGTTGAATCTGCGAATGGTGCAAGTGGAATCCATAAACGATATCCAAGCTGTAAGTCCTTTTAATTCTCCTTTCTTCTTCGTCTTCTCTGTTTAAATAAGGCGAAATCCGCTTTCTCATCCATTCGCTTAGAGCTTAAATTTTGAATTAATTTTCGTTGAAGATATCCGTAATGGAAATTCTTTTCTTGTGTTTGTGCAATTGAAACGAAAATTTGGGGTCTTGTGGTCTCTATGGACGCAGTGTTGAAATTATGTTTTCAATTCGAAATGTAATGGCAAACTGAGTGTAGGTTTACTAACTTGTATTTTTCAGCTGTGGGATTGAGTAAGGAATTTGAGAACAGAAACGTGATGGATCCAGAACCAGAGAGGTGCCGGAGGACTGATGGGAAGAGATGGAGGTGTAGAAAGGATGTGGTTCCTGGTCAGAAGTATTGTGAGCAGCATATGCACAGAGGCTGTCGTTCAAGAAAGGCTGCTTCAACTCCTCAAACTATCCCAAATGATACTGGTATAACCCGTAAAGCCTCCGGTAATGTTGATTTCAAAATCATGGGCACCAACATGACCATTAGTGTGGTGAGTGGCTCGAAAAGCATAAGCACGAGCATGATGCCAAAGGAAACTTCTGGCTGCATAAATGCAGCTGCAATCACCAGTAATGTTCACGCAGATACTACCATCACAACAGCAACGATGAGTACTGACAAGAGTTGCAATAACAACAAGTATAAGAGCAACAGCGCCGATGAAAGGAATGGAAATTGCGGCAAATATGTCAGTGTGAAGAATCAAATTAACCAAAGCAACAGCATTACAAACATAAAAAATGCTAATGCTGCCACAGCTCAGGGATCAAACTTCTCGCCAAGGAGTGTTCTTCAAGGTAGTATATGCATAGTCAAGATGGAAATTTCTTTGCAAGTAATTTTTTACGGATTTATAGACCAAATGGACCACTAATATCATTGTGTAATCTTCACGGGGTTTTCTAATCAATATATATTCTTGTTGTTACAGCGATAAAGTTTATTTAACAGGAGCTCTACATTGCGCTCCTTGCCTCTGATAGATTCTAGAGATTCGTATGTCCTCGTACTGATTTGATAGATCTAATGATACCTAGAGAAATAGGAAAACAAATCAATAGAATGATAATTAAATATATATCTATTACATTGTCATTCACAATGCAGTAGAGTTGAGTTGCTCTTTAGGTAGTTTCAACGCAGAATGGTCTTCTTTGATACAAATGCCCTAGGGTCAATGGCTTTCTGCATGGAGGATTTGAGCCCCGGTCTAGGTACTCTGCGCTGTTATTCTTATGAAAAATAAATCATACTTGGTGCTTCTTCTTAGCTACGTTGATTTACATTTACTAGTAAAATTTCGTGATATACTAATTGGAATTTTTTTTTTCCGCCACTGTTTCAGTTCAAGGTTGCGACTCTGCTTGCGTTTGCAGAAGTGAAACAGAACTTGAACTGAGTAGGTGTAGAAGGACAGATGGAAAGAAGTGGAGATGCCGCAGGGACGTGGTGCCCAATGAGAAATATTGCAAGATGCACATGCACAGAGGTGCAAAGAAGCGTATGGCTGCATATCAGTCATCTGCTCTTCTCAATACTGCCGTAGATGCCTCCACTAGCTCCTGGCTAAATCCCACATCCATCTCGCCCAAAAATGAAAATAGTTCGAACTTGAACACGAATCTTTCTATCTCAATATCTACAAATCCTCAACTCCAGACCGAGGATAATATGAATATGAGTGACACCAGTATCAGCAGTAGCAGTGATACCACCATCAGCGATACCATAATTCCTGCCTGCTGTGATAGAGAGATTTCATCTTAGCTTTATGTCTAAATGATTTTGAGATCCTTTAGTATTGCTAGCAGCATCCTGAAAAACGAGGGAAACTGTAACTAAAAGCACCTCTTATGTTATTTGCATAGTGAGTAAATACATATTGCCCGCAAACTACATGGTGGGGAATTTGTATTATAAGTTTTTTTGCTATGCACTTGCATCACCTTCGGCTTCAAGTAAATCCCGTTGTCCTGTGTATTATCATTGGAGCAGTCATAAATAAAATAGATCACCATTGACTTGCAATAATTGTTAGTTGGTAACCTCAAAGCAAACCGTTGAGCTTGATTAGCCACAACAGAGAAATACCTGGGGTCGTCGAAGGCATTCGCAATAATATAGTTGGCGGTTATTATATGTCAAAAGTTACATAAATGTAGCTTGTTTTATATATAATACATAAATCTCAAGGTTAGGTTTAGGTACCTTAGGTTAGCAGCTTAAGAAGCTTCATTTTCCTAAAACAATAATGTTAGATGCAAAATATAATTACACGAGGAGGCCTACTTCTTGGATATTCCCATAGGTTCTGCGTTCTTGATAATCCAAGGGTCCTCCATTATCTTCTGAAGGGATAGCTTCTTTGAGGAGTCCTCCACTAAAAGCTGTAAAACGTTTTAAAGATTTCATATTCGGATTACATGTCTGCAACAACTGTTACAGGACATACACGAATATGGCATGCATCACCATGGATGAACTTACTAGGCTAATGAGGTTTTTGGCTTCAGCAGAAACGGGAGGATCAGAAGGAAACGTAAGATCAATTTTCATGATCCTGCACAACAGATACCATTTATGCTTGCATTCTGGCGCATAATAATATTGATTGCAAACCCACATTAATGCACAATAATACATCTGACTTGTCACCTTCTGAATGTATCCTTTTGACTCTTTGCCTTCAGACGGGGGAGTAACGTGTAGAAACTCGTAGCAAAGTACGCGCAAAGTCCAGATATCAACAGCATAGTCTTGTTCTCCACCATTTCCGGTGCCAGATAATCTAAAGTTCCACACATGGTGCGTCTCTTGCTCCTTAGTTGCACAGACCACCCAAAATCAGCAATTTTCAGTTGGCCCTACAATATTTCATGGAAAACAAAAAATGATGCAACCGCGCATTGATTATACAAAGAAAAACCATTCACATTCATGGGAAATGTCCAACTTCAATCAGAATTTTAATCCAAAAACTTGAAGTTATATGGCAACAACCCCAAAAGCAAAAGTTAATCCATTAAAACGCAAATGATAAGGAGCAGTAAGCGATGGGAAAATGTTCATAATCCTAACAGAATGAAGTAGCTCATTATTTGAAATTTGGTTAATAGGAAAAATATGGATAGTGATGCTAAACAAAGGTACGCATTAAGCATACTAAATTTGGGCAATATAATATCAGATTTCCTCTCAAGTTCCTTAGTTCGTGATAGGGAATGTTGGATATTCAAGCAATGCACCTCATGATCAGGCTTAATATCTCTGTGAATCACATACTTCTTGTGGCAGTAAGCCAACGCATTTGTGAGGCTTGCAATGTACTGAATTCACAAGAAACAAACGTGAGAATAGGTTTCGCTCATACGGAGGATAAGAACCTTAAAATTAAAACCACACAAGAAGGAATATCTATCTCTAAAAGAAGGCTGAGGAATTCTCACCGTGGCAGCTGGCTTCTCGCTGAAACGACCATTCTTATATAAGCTCTCTATAGAGCTCGCCATGGTGAGCGTACTCGAGAATCAAGAAAATGCGCTCATTGTCGCGAAACCGACCATAGAGACACAGAATATTAGGGCGACGAAGACTCGTTTGAATCTCCATCTCTCTCTATAATTGGTGATGAATCCCGTATTTTTCTATATGTTCCTTGAAAATTACCTTGAGTGTCATATATTTGGTCTGTAGAAAGCGAATGAAGTGAAGCTAAGCTTATTTCAAGGTAATCAAATCGAAAATTGTAGAAGAAAATACCTCTACTTCTCTGGCGAGATAAACTCTTCCGAATTTTCCTTTCCCAAGGGATTTTCCGATCTCGAAGCCTTGCAAGGGCCATTATCACTTCTGATTATGCTCTTGTGCACTGGATACACAGCTCATTTCTTGATCGTTGAAAAAATTTAGCAGAATGGAGACCGAGGGAAAATTTACTGCTGCTGGGAGCAACGAGGATAAATTTGAATTCTCAACTCAACCGCCCGCTATAAAACGCAACGTTTTAATGTCCAACCTGAAATCAAACCCATGTACAAGATTCATATTGAATTTCAACCCGAATTTGATCATTTTCCTTTTTTTTTTTTTTCGATGGATTCACTGCAATCAAAGAAAAGTTGAAGGAATTAATTATGAATATGATAGTGAACTTATATGTTCTTGACTTGAATTCAAATTAGAGATAAAAAAAAAACTAGTTTAAATTTGGTGCATGCGGAAGTCATTTGCCTAATAACACCTTTTTTCAATATACAACAATCCATTTACGGCCAGTTCAAAGGCACATAAACCTTTTGCGCTCGATAGAACTTACGGCGTGATATGCACAGCATGGTCACCTTAGAACATTATCTTCCTTCAGTTTGGTACCGTTACAGACTGGTAAATGATTTTTTTTTTTCTCTTTTTCCTTGTTTTATTTCCAG
>CANXYI010966151.1:0-10555 GCA_948208565.1 Hura crepitans | reverse complement strand
AAAATATGAATTTTAAAATAAATGGCATAGTTTTCTAAGGTCTAAGTAAATTACTATGAATTTTTTAAGTTTGTCAAAAATTTAGGATGGTTCGAGATTTTTGGGACCACCTTTGACATGTCAAAATGGGACCCACCTCATGCCAAGTGGCAAACATTACTTGATAAGTGGATTTCAACTTGGAAAGGAGAAGTTTTCTACCTTGTCTTCCTTATTGCGGTCGACACTAAGAAGGGAGGAAATAGGCCATAACTTTCACATCCCTTCACCAAAACCTATGATTCTAATTGCTTATTTCACTTTTATGTGTTTGGCACCACAAGGAAAAAGAATTAAGTAGAAAGGATTTTTCATTTGGGAGATAAAAATCATCAAAGTTCACTAGTTTAGAGCAATCCAGAATAGTAATTGTAAGGTGAGTCTTAGTTGATTCTCCTTGTTCCTTTGGTTTTTTGGCTACCATTTGATGTTAGAGCCTGCCTAACACCTATGTGATTATGTGTGTGAGGTGTTTGTGGCCATTGGAGGGCAACTTAAAGTCCATGAAGGGAGAGGGAATCCACCGTGGAAGTTAGACAACTTGGGATTCTTATGTATTTAAAGGACTCCTCTCATAAGTAAGTGAACTTCAAGCCTTTCCTTCATGCATTGAGGTGCCTAGGATGATGAATGATGATTTGGGATAGCTGAAATGTTAAGCTTATGATTAATTTCTCCCATGGTAATGTTAATTAAGTGAGAACTTAGTGAATTAGGGAGATATGTTTCAAAGAACTTAAAATTTTAGCACCATTTGCTTGCTGATTTTTTATGGTTATGGATGTTTGGTTTGAATGTATAATGGCTAGAATATGGATAAATGATCTCTTGGTATGCTAGAGTAAGAATAATGGTAATGGTGATTGGAAAACACTATGAATAGTAATTTCCATGCTTGTACCTGAGAGTTACCATGAGTGAGTTCTTTGAATAATACTTTGTAACCTATGGAAATTGGCTTGAAATTGGGTGTGTATGTGTGCAATTATGTTCATGGCATACCTACATGGATGAATATTGATCTAATGTGAAAAAGGAATGAAAATTTGTGTCATTTTCCTTTAGTACCAGAGAGCATGTTAATGGCATTATGGCATGAAATTTAAACTTGTTAAAGTGTTAGGCAAGTGAATTATAATAGCTATATAATTGGCTTATAATGACCTTGAATTGAACAATGCATATGCCATATTGATAGATAAAAATGTACTTTGAGAATGTGTCTTTAAATGACTAAAAAGGTGGGACTAAAACATATGTTGATGGCTTAGAATAATGGCTTAAAAAGAAACTTGAATTGCACCATGATAATTGAATTTTTCCTTGTGCCTTTGAGGCTAGCATTGAGACATATGTATGAATGGCATTTATGCCTATTGTTTGGCCTTAGAATTGGCCTAGATATGTTTGGCTTTGGGCCTATGAATGTGGTTAATAAGACATTGAAAACTGTGTTAAATTTGGACTTAAAATGGTCCCAAAATTGTATGTTGAAAAGTGGTCGAAATGACCTGTAACTATCCAGTTGACCATTACTTGAACCAAAAATGTCACTAGATAGAAAGTGTTAATTTCTTGAGAACTAACACTATGATAAGTTATAACATATTAAACCTTGTATATTGGCAATAAGAGGACTTATGATTATTTTAGGATTTTTACTCGGTAAAGCCAAAATGTGGTTATACCAGGCCGACTGAAAAATAAATTGTGTGATAAAATTTATAATTATTAGTTTTTGGAATGTAAATATTATAAGAACCTTTTGGTTAATAAATGAACTTAAAATGAGCTACTTAGCCTATTAGTTAGACACCCATTAGATGGGTTGATCGGTTAACTTAGGGTTTTGCAACTGCTAGTTATCTGATGTTTAGGTAGTAAAATTTATTAGTGGCTGAAGAGGTCTACGGGTTGATCTCCATTATGTTATCCTGGTGTTGAGATCTTATTTATGGCTAGGGAGGCCTACGGGCTAGTCTCTATTATGTCACATTTCTGATGATCTTTATTTGTGGCTGTGGGAGTCCTACAGGATGATCTCTATTATGTCACATAGATATTATTTAATTGTGTCTAGAGAGGCTACGGGCTAATCTCCATTATGGCACATATGCCGGTGCAGCGTCATAGGTTTATAATGGGGACCACTACACTAGTTTATTTTTCCCTTTGGATCTAGTGTTATCTTCTTAGTCGGGCAGTGAATTAAATTAAGTGAATCATAAAAATAGTTATAGAAGTACAATTAATCATAATTGGATTATATTTCCTAAGTAATTAATGAAGTAAGGACTAAAGGGTATTTTGGTCATTTTCCACATAGGTTGTTAAATAAGTTAATTCATGTAATGTATACATGTTATGAATATTAATAACTGCTCTAAAAAATTTATGTGAGTCAAAAAGGCTATTTCATGACATATAAATGACTTAGGGGTAATTTAGTAATTTGAAACCATATTGTATAAATTGAATTAAATAGTAAGGTAAATTCAAATAATAAACTGCACAAGTATGAAAATGATATAATGCCATGATTTAAATGCTTTAAGTTCACCATTAAGTATTTCGTATACTCAGTGCACCTATTTTGGTGCGTAGGTACTCAAAAGTGGAATCTTGCCTTATGAAATTTGTCGATAAGAGTTCGGAGGATACCAGTGAATGAATATAAAGAAAATGTTATATAGTTTTGATATCCATGTACCTTGGTGGGAAGTGGGTAGAAACATGTATTTAAGCTCTGTATATGTGATGTATATAAGTAAACATAAACTGCTAATGTAAATAAAATAGCCCTATATATGTTCAAAAATAATGTTTGATGTTGATGTGAGCCTAAGGCTCTATATATGCATGCTTTTATTTGTGGCTTGAGGTTTGCATTTGCTGTGTGATAGTTATTGATATTAGGCTGAGAATAGGGGACCGGATGGGTCTAGGAGTTGTGAAATGTTTATAGAAGTGTTAAATAGGCATTTAAAAATTTTGGGACAGAACTCGGACAACCGTTATGTTGTTTTCTAAGTTTTTTGAGAATGACTTGTACTTACCTATAATTGGCATCTTTGTATGATTACACCTTTAATGAGATGTAAAACTAATCAGTAGTGCAATTAGAAACCAAGTACGTTATTCTGTTGTAAGTAATAAAAGTTATATTAATAGTTCTAATGACTTAAGAGTGTGCGCATCACCTATGGGATTTCCTAAGGAATTTAGTAGGGGGTGTCATAGAAAATGAAACAAGGAAAATGGTATTTTTAAGAATGTGGCACATGATTATTAATGCACATAAAATGGTTTTGATGAGTTTAAATGGCCGAGTGGCCTAAATGTGGCATTAGAAAGGAAATGTCACTTAAAATGGTGAATTAAGGGTAACATTTTATTATTAAATATCCATTGGCTTGTAAACATGATTGATGACACCAAAAATGATAATATGGACATAAAGGAGGTCTTAAAATTGAAGAGACTAAAAATGAATTTTAAAAAGGCATGTTATGCCATCATATATGACATAAGGAAAAATAAAGGCATAAGTGGATATGAATTTCCATTATGACCTAAGATGGAAATGTAAACATGAAAATGAATGTGAAAAATCCATAATTGAAATAGATGAAATGGTTAAATGCATAATGGGCATAATGTGTGTAAAATGGGCCAATGGGCCTAAAACTAGGTTTTTTTAAATGATAATGCAGTTTTAGTCATTTTTATGGCTAAAACATGTGTGATAAAAGCTATATCAACTCATTCAAAATGGTGAAACAAAAAACCATATCCATAAGACATGACAACCTAAGAAATAGATAGGTTGATCGATCAACTAAGGGATATAGCAGCTCTTAGATATATCCAAAGGTTCACTTTTGGTCTTACCTATAAATATGTGTGTTGAGATCTTATAATCACGTAGGTGCAACCACAAGGTTTTAAGATGGAAACTACTATAGAGACACACGCGGGTGCCACCATAAGGTTCCATAGAGGAAATCATTGCATAATTTATGCTAGTGTAGCAACTGTCAGGTCTAAAATATAGACCACTGCACAACATACGATCATATTATCCATTAGATTATAATGCTTATTATGGGTATTAATTAAATGAATGAAAAGAAAGAAATGGACCACTAATCACATTATGCATCAAATGTGATAAAATGGCTAAATAGTTAATAAAAAAAATGTAAATTTGACTTAAGAAGAATGTGTTTGGAATATGTGCTATGATATTCATAAGCATGACTTAGCTATGGTTATAATACATTGATTATGTCTTAAGTGATTTCATTACTACATATAATACTTGTTATGAACTTATGCATGTCCATAAGCATGAATGCCATGAATGGTCGGTTAATATATAAAGTGTTTTAAATGGTATTAATAGCACATATTATTTCAATTTCACCACTAAGCATTATGCTTATTGTGTTGTGTGTTTTATGATGCCTAGGCACAAAAACAATTGATAAGTGGGCCTCAGAACATCAAAATAACTAACATGAAGGCTTATCTATTTTGGTAAATCTTCTGTATTTATAAGTGATGTAATAAGAGCACTCAATGTATATTAATATGTGTTGGGTTACATTGTGTCTATTTTGTAATCTTTGTAACTAAAGACTTTTATTTTGGATTGTTTGATGCTTAAATTATTTTAAACTTTTGAAATGTATGCTTGACTTGTATGATATCTCTTCCTGAGGTTGAGATATCATATTGTGTTTTGAGTGTTATTTGAGTGATAAGAAGAATGACATTTGATTAAAGAATGAATGTATGGATTATAGAAGTGTGTTTTATCATTTATATTAACATGGGAAAATTTTGGGATAGTGCTCAGTACAGCCATTATGCTATTGAATTTTTAGCACAAGGATTCGTAATTTTCCATGTGCAACACTATTTGAAAAGGTTTTTGAAAACCCTTAATTTTAGCATACTACCTTTTTAATAAAGAACGTTAAATAATAAATAATCAAGTAGAAGAGTTTGACATCTCTATATGTTATGCACACCATAGTTAAGCTTAGCAACTGGTTGATGTCCATACTAGGTAAGAGTGTCACATTTGGTGGTATAAGAGCTCCAATTTAAGCAGTTTTAGTTTACATTGAGTGCTATTAAAGTTTAAAGTCTACATGACGTTCTATTTGATATCGATGCTTATCACATTATTTTTATACCTATAGATACGATGAGTGTTTTGGCACAAGGTAGTAAGGATGAAGTCGAGAGTCATACTTTAACTACAATTGCACCTAAGACCACAAGAGTTGGGTATACATCGGCAAATATAGTAGGACATGCATAGTCAGTAGGATAGATTTTGCTAGTGTTCTTATAGGAGATGTTGTAGCTTCTGAGATAGGCTGTTGCTATGGCTCCACTGCCACCACCACCATAGCCTATAGTTCCCTTAGCTGTCCAAAAGATGTATCTTGAGATAGTGAAGAAAATAGGGGCTAAGGACTTTAAAGGCTAGGGTAAGGTCTCACCAGCAATGTCAAAATACTGCCTAGATTGCATCGAGAAAATCATGAGACACATGAGGTGCACGTCAAAGGAGAAAGTGATTTGTGCTTTCTCACTTCTGTAAGAAGAGGCATCAAAATGGTAGAAGGACCTCATAAAGTATAAGATTGAGTACTAGGTGACTTGGGAGTTCTTTTTGATAGAGTGCTATAAGAAATATATCACCAAGGGTTACTTAGATGAGAGGTGACAATAATTTATGGATCTAAAATAGGATCAAAAGACCATTGGTAGATATGAGAAGGAGTTCACCATGCTTATTAGATATGCTAAGGACATAACTGAGGCTAATAAATGTAAAAGATTCAAGAAGGGACTATATGTTGACATCAAGTCCCAAGTGGTACCAATAAAGGTAAAGGACTTCTTATAATTGGTATCAGTTTGTAGATCCACTAAGGGAGCACAGAAAGAGTGGAAAGAATTTTATCAGAATAAGAGGATAGCTAGTTAGGGAGTATCTAACATAGCTCTATCAATAGGCAAGTGGCTTGAGGGATTTCAGTCCAATCCCACTCAACAGACTAAGTAATCGGGTCAATCATAGAAATAGGCTTAGAGTGGTAAAGGGAAGTCAAGGCAAGCATAGTCACAAGTTATATGTATACCAGGGTTCATGAATAAGAAGGGACAAGCTCTTTAGTGTCTGACATGTAACAAG
The DNA here is from genome assembly GCA_948208565.1 of Hura crepitans. Lineage (NCBI taxonomy): Eukaryota > Viridiplantae > Streptophyta > Magnoliopsida > Malpighiales > Euphorbiaceae > Hura > Hura crepitans. The sequence continues at coordinate 4,302 of CANXYI010966151.1, read as the reverse complement.
TGGCATAAGGGAGAATGTTAGTTGAATATTCCAGGAGTGTGTTATTCCTACAGACAGAAAGTTCATTTTATAGAGACTATCCTAGAGCGCAGAGTGTGAGCTAGAAATTAGCACCTATATAGACTGGAGGTTAGAAAAGCAGCAGAGGAGAGAGGACAAAGGGAACTTAGAGAGAGAGGGATTAGAGTTTCAACTTGAGTAGAGAGCACCTGCTCGATAGTATAGCATTAGAGCATGGAAGCAAGTTGATGAGCTAGACATCATGGCTAGTACTTTTATCCTCATTGACTCTCTTATATTTGCATTAAGTGATTTGGGGTCTACACATTCATATGTATGCACAACAGGAGCACAAGACTAAGGGGTTAGTTTCAGAACTACTTGACTTAGAAATTGTGGTTAGCAACCTTATAGGCTAGCATGTGGTAGTTAACATAATTTATAGAGACTACCCTTTGATAATACAAGACCACTAGTTCTTAGCTAACTTGATAGAGTTGCCATTTGATGATTTTGACTTGATATTGAGAATGGACTGGTTGTCCAAATATCAAGCGATTTTGGACTATAAGTATAAGAGATTGATTCTCTAGGCTGAAGATACGTCTGAAAGCATAGTCATGGGAGAGAGAATCAATTTCATGTCCAATGTGATATCAGTAACCATTGCTAGAAAGATAATTAGGAAAGGTTGTTAGGCATATCTTGCCCATGTATTTGACACATAGCAAAGGAGCCAGATGCCACTAAGATACCTATTGTGACTGAGTTTATTGATTTTTTTTAAAAGAATTGTTGGGTTTGCCACTAAAAAGGGAGTTAGAGTTTAGCATAGAGGTTTTGCTTGGTACTACTCCAATATCGATAGCACCATTTCAGATGGCATTAGCTGAGTTGAAAGAGTTAAAGGTGCAGTTGCAATAGTTATTAGACAAGGGATTCATGAGACCGAGTGTTTCACCTTGGGGACCACCAATTCTTTTGTGAAGAAGAAATATGGTTTATTACAGTTAGGTGTTGATTGCCAATAATTGAATAAGGCAACCATCAATAATAAGTATCCACTACCATAGATCGATGACCTATTTGATCAACTTTGAGGAGCTAAAGTGTTCTCTAAGATAGATTTGAGATCTGGGTACTATCAGTTGAGAGTGAAGGAGTTAAATGTGGCGAAGACTGCTTTTAGAATGAGGTGTGGTCTTTATGAATTCCTAGTAATGCCATTTGGGCTTACTAATGCACTTCCAACATTTGTGGACTTAGTGAATAGAGTCTTTAAACCTTACCATGACTAGTTTGTTGTAGTCTTCATAGACAACATTCTGGCCTATTCGAAGAATAAGGAAGAGCATGAGCAGTATTTGAGAATAGTTTTTTAGATTCTGAGAGAAGCAAAGTTGTATGCCAAACTAAGTAAGTGTGAGTTTTAGTTGAATGAAGTATCTTTCTTAGGATACATAGCATCAGCTGAGGGTATTAGAGTCAATCCTAGCGAGATAGAGGAAGTGATGGAGTGGAAGCCATCTATAAACACTATAGAGATTTAGAGTTTCCTAGGGTTGGTAGGGTACTACAGATGGTTGTCAAGTGGTTTTCATTGATAGTAGCTTCTATAACTTATCTATTGAGGAAAGATGTTTAATTTAGTTGGGATATCAAGTGCCAAAAGAGTTTCACAAGCTTAAGGCTATGTTGACAGAGTCTCCAATTCTTGTGCAACTAGTTTTGGGAAAAGATTTCACCATATATGGTGATGCATCTCATAATGGGTTAGGGCACATTCTGATGCAAGATGGCAAGGTTGTTGCTTATGCTTCAAGATAGTTAAAACCACATGAGAAAAATTACCTTGCTCATGATTTAGAGCTTGCAGCCAATGTATTTTCTCTAAAGATTTAGAAACATTATCTATATAGGAAGAAGTCTTACATCTACATAGATCATAAGAGTCTTAAATACCTTCTTACATAAAAAAGAGTTGAATTTGAGATAGAGGAGACGGATGAAATTAAATAAGGATTATGATTACTTGATTGATTATCATTTAAGGAAAGCTAACGTAGTAGAAGATGCACTTAGTAGGAAATTTATGGCTTCTATGAGAGCTATGCATGTTTGCCTACAAGTTATGGGGGATAATGCTCTTTTGGCTGAGATGTAAGTCAAGCCTAGCCTATTGCAGCAAGTAAAGAGCTGTCAGAAAGATGATTTGAGGTTGATGATTATCATAAGTGTTATCTAAGAGGAGAAGCTAATAGAATATAAGTTAAAGAATGATGGCTGTCTATACTATCATGACAACATTTGTGCACTAGATATGGAAGATTTGAAGAATTAGATTCTGCAAGAAGCACATAATGCTCCTTATGCAATACATCCTGGTAGCACTAAAATGTATCAAGATTTGAAACTTTATTATTAATGGCCAGGTATGAAAAAGGATGTGTCTAATAATATGATTAAGTGCCTTAGTAAGTAAAGGTCAAGCACTAGGTTATTTTTGGATTGCTTCATCCTATAGCAATTCCAAAATGGAAATAGGATAGAGTGATTATAGACTTTGTGTTTGGGCTACCTAAGATAAGGGGCAAGTGTGACTCATGTGGGTAATTATAGATTATTTGATGAAGACAACACATTTCATATCAGTGCAAATGGAATATTCTTTAAAAAAGCTAGTAGAGCTTTATGTAGATGAGATAGTCCGATTTCATAGAGTGCTATCATCAATAATATCAGATTGGGATATAAGGTTGGCATCAAGATTTTAGCAAAAACTTCACAATGCCTTAGGTACTTAATTGAGTTTTAGCACAACATTCCATCCATAGACTGAAGGACAATCTAAGAGGGTCATTCAGATTCTTAAGGGTATGCAATAAAGTTTAAGGGAAGCTAGGATAGATACTTATCATTAGAGGAATTTACATATAATAAGAATCATCAAGCAAGCTTAGGTATGACAACCTATGAAGCCTTATATGAAAGGAAGTGTAGAACACCTTTGTGCTAGAATGAGCATAGTGAAATTAAGCTCATAGGCTAGACATGATATAAGATGTAGAAGAAAAGGTGAAGATTATTAGATAGAGGCTAAGGGTAGCTTTTAATAAGCAAAAATCCTATGCGGATTTGAAGAGGAAAGAGGTGGAATATGAAGTGGGTGATAAAGTCTTCCTTAAGGTTTCACCTTGGAAGAAGGTGTTGCATTTTAAAAAGAAGGGGAGTTAAGTCTTAGGATTATTAGGCCATACAGGATCACAAAATGTGTGGGACCAATAAACTGTCGACTAGCTTTACCTCCAAAACTACAGTAGATCCATGATGTATTTCATATATCTATGCTCAGAAGATATAAGTCGGATCCTATGCATGTGTTAACAATAAAGGAATTGAGGTTAATCCTAACTTGTCTTATAAAGATGAGCCATCAAGGATTATTGACAGAGAAGAACAAGACAATGCCTTTGGTAAAGGTTTTGTGGAAACATCATGAAATGGAATAAGTAACTTAGGAGATAAAAGCTCAGATGAAGGAGCAATATTTGCACTTGTTTGAACTAAGTAATATTTAAATGTCGAGGATCACATTTATTTAAGAAGGGAAGAAATGTAATGCCTTGTAAATCCTAATAATTATAAATAGTACTTTCTCAGGATGAATAGTGATTTTCGAGACCTTACGATGCATTAAAGTCACCAGGGGAAAATATTATTCATAAAATAATTTTGGTAAAGTTTAAAGTCAATTAGAGGTCATTATAGTAGTTAAAAATGATAAGAAAGATTTTACGATAGTGTCTTAGGAATAGTGCCTAAGGTAAAGTTAAATTGTTAAATAATTTAAAAGTTACTCAGAAAATTATGAAAATATTATGATCTGATACTCAAAAATTCTAATGAATCCAATGGCACAAAAATTAGAATTTGTCGACATTGGAAAGGAATTTTATAGAAATTAGGCGACTTAAAAATACCGTAATAAATTTAATTTATTGAGCTCTGAGCTTAAATTTTGAGGATAATTAGGAAATAATGAAAGTGAATTTTTGGCATAAAAATGGCAATTTTTAGAGCCTAGGAAGTGAGGGAAAATTAAAGGAAAAGGAAAATTAAATAATTTTTGTATGGGGTATAAATATAGACAAATTTTAAAAAATTGCCATTTTAATTATTCCTATTTCTTCTCCAAAAGACTAGCTGATGCCATCGTTGGGGTCCCTTCCCCCCCCCCCCTCAATTCTTGATTTTCTTTTTCTATTTTAGAGCTAAATAATTCCATGAAAAATTCCAAAAAAT
>CANXYI010966128.1:0-14034 GCA_948208565.1 Hura crepitans | reverse complement strand
CGTGCATATTTGCCTTTAGAAAAGATCTCAAAATGATTGAAAAATTTGTACAGAAAATCTTTAGGAATTATGAAAACAGTGTCTGAAAAGTTTTCTTTTTGAGTTTTTTAGTGCATGTATATCGAGAAAAAGTCCTCTCTTTTTATAAAATCAACTTTTAGTATTTATACACAAATTTTGAGGAAGGTAAAATGGTCGTTTTCATTTTCCTTTGCAAAAATGGCCATTTTTTCAAACTTTGATTTTTTTAATCCATACTGCGAGGGGTTCGCCCACCACAGTCCCTTATTTTTCTTGCATTTCAAGTCACACCGCGAGATTTTTCGGGTCAGGTAAAGAATTAAAGGAAATTTTAAAAGAAAACTTTGAGATCTTTAAACTGGATATTAATATCCCTATTTATCAAGATTTTTCATCCTTTCATCATCATTAGGTAATCAGAACATGAAAGCCCCAGAAACCCAATGTCTATAGCAGGTCACTATAAAAAAATTTAGGATAGTGCCCTATATGGCCATTATGCTATTAAATTTTCGACATAATGATTCCCAAATTGATTTTCCAACTAAGATTGGAAATTTTTTTGTAAACCCATATTTTTATAAATCAAGCATTTTAATAACAATAATTGTAAACACATTTTAATATGTTAAGATAAGGTAGTTTGGATATTATGCTTGTGTGCATCCTTTTTACTCGAGTCCGATGATTGGATCGGGTAGAGGGTGTCACATGAATAAAATGAGAAATATGTATAGTGTTCATGTGATGAAATGCTATGATTTATATGCATAAAGCTTAATGTTGGTATGGAGACCAAAATGGTCAAAGTGTGTAACCCCTATATGTATAATGATGTTGTGAGGTAAGTTCCCTATTATGAATCTTTCATCAAGTTAAGCATTTAACATCCATATGCTTATGATACATTACATTACAATATATATGTGCGTAATGTGTTGTTATGGCCGAATGGCCTATTAAGAAGAGTTATGGTGCTTTAAGCACATATAAATCAAGTATGAGTCCATAATGTGAGCATGATAGTGTGACATGAATTTATTCATGCAAGAGCATGTAATAAAGTTAAACATAGCTAATGAACCTTGAATAATTATGAAGTTCTCTTAAATCAAGTTTAAGATGGTAAAATAAAAATAAGTATGATAATGTGCCATATGATTAGACAACCTAGATGGGATAGGTTGACTCGTTAACTAGGGAGATATAGCAGCTATTAAGGTACCCTTAAGTATAATATCAGCATTTGAGCAATCATATTAGCCTTCAAGCAACCATTCAAGCCTTTGGCCAATCATATCAACCTTCAAGCAATCATACAAGCCTTCGAGCACTATATAATCCTGTTATCCAATTTTGGTTAGTTGTCTTCTAGGTATGGGCATGAATAACAATTTGATACATATAATAAATTTATGATTTAGGTTAAAGTTGAGATAAATAATAATAAAGCTATGTTTGATATACGAAGTTGAGGTTTCTAAGTATGAACATTTTGCATGCCTATGTTTTAAGATGTTTTCCATGCATTTATGAAAGCTATTGTATATGCTTTACACATTCTAATTGTAATTCTACTCATTCTATTGGATTATTTTATATGCATATGTGTATGTAAACATACATGTGTTATATTGAATACACCACTAAGCATTCACTTAGTGCATCATTTTATTTTGTAAAGTGTAGGTTAAAAAATCATATTAGAGCCTTAATATTAGCAAGTGATGAAGAGAAGATTCTTTTGGTATTTTGTTTTTCTTTTGTATAATTAATGACATACACTTATAGGGGCACTCTTATGTAATTGAGGTATTGGACCTAATATGTGATGTAAATAATTTTGTAACTCTTTAAAAATACACTACAACTTTTTGATATAAGTATGCATGATGATGTATGACTTATATGATATTTCTTTCTTATGTATGCTTAATGAATGTTGAGTTGGGTTAAGTTGACTTTAGAGGTTCAGAAGGACCCAAATGATGGTGTGTTGTGCTGTGATATACTAGAAGTGTTGTTTTAATGAAGGTTACTATTTAGGATAGTGCTCAGTATAGCCATTATTTTGTTGAAATTTCAGCACAAGGACCCTAATAATACACCTTGGAAAATGGTTTCTAAAAATTTGTATTTTTAAAACCTGCTACATGTAAAGTATGTTTTAATTCCAAGTATTAAGATTTAAATTTATATGGTTTTTAATAAGAGTAGTTCAAATATCAATTTGTGTGTCACTCCTTATTCGAGTCCAGCAATCGGATCAACTAAAGAGTGACACATTAGTGGTGCTCATATCAATGTGAATAACTTCTTATAAATCGTTCTCCTAACAAACACATGCATAATGTGTCTGCATTGAAACATTCTATCAGAATTCTAATTATCACAAGCAGTAAGACTTATAAAAATTAAGTCTATACCATATCATTCATAAATATACTCTATCACATATCAAAATTAGGTATAATTTAGTGACATGATATAAAATCTAAGTCATATGGCCTTTTTAGATATCATGTGAAACGTTAGTTAAACATATTATACCAAAATCACAAGTAATATAGCACCAAACACACCACTCTATTAATAAAGATCCATTCATTAAGACCTTCATATGCATACGCAACATGCAATTAAGTCTATTATATACCTTTTCCATATTATTAGACCTAATAACACTATATATCATTTATATGTATGAATTACTTATTGTGACACCCCTCACCTAGTCTAATCATCAGACCCGAATGAGAAGCGACATATAAATAATATTCAAACTACCTTTATTTAAAATCTGTATAATTTAAAAACCTTTTTGAAAAATATTGGTACATGTGTGAACTTTAAAAATCTTCATTTATCTAAAACCTTTTTAAACATTTAAAAACTATTTGGGAATTATCGTGTCAAAAATTTGATAGCATAACAGCTATACTAAAACACTATCCTAAAGTGAATAATAACATGTAATAGATAACAACACTTCTAAACTTTTTCAAACTCAAACATCACAATAAGATCCTCCTAATCTATCCCAATATCACAGCACAGTGCATTGACAAAACATTCAATATTACATTATGCTAATAAAGAAATCTAAAATAAAATCAGTTTACATATACATTTTACAAAATATTATAACATAACCATAGTTATAAAACATATAAAAACTAGTTTAGTCCTTTTTCCCCTTCATAGGACATATTCATGCCAACATGACAAACATCCCATAATTTATAAAAAGGAAAAATCAAAATATAAAAATATGGTGTCCTTTGATCTACACTGCTAGTGGGACTTCAAGCCTTATCTGTGTTTTTGCCTACCATCACAAAAATAACGATAAGCTAAGCATAATACTTAGCGGTGTATTTAAAATAACATAATTTAACTCATAAACATGCAATCATACATTCATGCATACATTTAACATTAATAATTGTGAACTAGTTATATTACATGTAGTGTATCATGCATATATTTAACATTAATAATTGTGAACTAAGTATATTGCATGCAATGTATCTTGCATAAGTGTGAAAGTGACCATTCATAATAATTTACATCATTCATGCATATATAGATTTACATTCCAACATACGTATTCTCGTATCAATTTATATGCCTAAGTTTAAATAGTTAAGTATTACTTATTTACTTTCTTTGCCCATATATATAAGACAAACTCTCAAAACTAGATGACCGGACTCATTGATGTAAAACCCTCTAATAGATTCTAGAAGAAACCTAATAAGCGGCACACTTCCCTCCTAGTCACCCATCCTAACTTCTCTCATAGTCATTCATTTAACTTTTACTTATACTGTACTAATCAATTATATTTAACTCCAAATCTCTTCCTGTTTATTCCTATAGTCCATTTAGGTTCATACCATCATGTTTATGTCAATACAGGGTAATTCTAACACAGTTAGATATTTCTTAGAAATTTGGTAGCATAACGGCTGCCCGAGTCACTATCCCAAAATTTTCAACTTGTAAAACACTCTTATAATAGATTCGCACATCTCTTAGACCCTTTTGGTCCCCTAGATATCAATCTATCATCATCATCTATCAAACAGCAATCACAGGCCTCAAGCCACAATCAAGAAAAACACAACATGGAGCCTCAGGCTCACAAAAAATCCACATAAGGCATACATACACAAAAGGATTAACAATTAATTATTTACAACACAATCTGTGTTTATACAATTACATCTTGATATCCCTTATATACAAAACACCTATTTCCCACTTAAGTACATAGAGTGTAAAAAAATATACAAAAGTACATTATCAACCTTCTCTTGATAACCTCTGAACTTCATTACATGCTTTACGAGACTACATCCTTATTCTTATTACCTACACACTGAAATAGGTACGCTGAGTATATAATATACTCAATGGTGAATTCAAGCATTTAAAACATATCCAGTAGATTATCCATGCATATATACTCATGTTTTTATCTTATTTTGATATCCAAGTCCAACCTAGATTACTAACATGCAAAATTACCATTTTACCTCTAGGGTATTTCTGTCTATAAACTATCCAGTTAATCACTTTAACACAAGTAAATTATGGTTTTAAAATCATTATTAACAATTTCATGCATAATCTTTACCAATTAAACAAATAAACATTACTCAGTGTAAAATTACTAAAATGCCCTTGTGTTATAATTTAGTGTCTCAGGTAATTTATATGGTTCTTATGTAATTTCTTTTAGCTAGCCCGTCTAGAAAGACAACATTGATAGACATTGGATCTAAAGGGAAAATAACATTGTGCAATGGTCCATATTCTATACCCTAACCACTGCACCAGCCTGATTAAGTCATAGCACCCGAGGTGCAGATAAAAAAGGGTCGTTTACCTAACAAACTAGTCTGTCCAATAGACTAGTGTAGTGGCCCTTCAGGACCTACACCATTGCACTGACATCATCTTAAAGATCTATGAAAAAATGGTTGTGTCTGCCTAGCAGACTAATCTATCCAATAGACTAGTGCCGTGGCCCACCGAGACCTATGCCACTGCACCGGCAAAATCAATTCTGGCATCATGTGGCAAGGGTAAAAGGTTGTTTGTCCAATAAACTAGTATAGTAGCCCTAATGGGGACCTACGTCATTGTACCAACCCTGTCTGAAAAATAGACAGTGTAGCAATTACTAAAAATCCCTAAGTTGACCAGTCAACACATCCAGTGAGTGTCTATCTAATGGGCCATTTAACCTCAATCTATGTCCATTTCTTTTCTAATTAATCTTTTATAATATTATTAACTCAAAAACAGATAGTTATAATTTTTATAGCACAAATGGAATTTAGCCTAGTCGGTATGGCCACAAGCAGGCTGTACCAGGTGAATAATCAAAAGATATTTTCAAAAGATTAATTGCCAATAATTATAATATATTATGCTAGACTTTATCTCATAAGCATTTTACAATTATATGTCATTTACTGTCCTATAGTTTTATTGGTTTAGGTAATGGTCGTTTTAGGATAGTTACGAGTCATTATAGCAAGCTTTCACTAAGCTTTCTAGGTTCATTTCTTAGCCTTTTTCTATGTAGTTTTCAACATTATCCTCATCCAACATATAGGCCCTAAGCCAACCAATCATAGGCCATTTACCATGCCAAAATATAGCTCAAAATGCCATTACATTCAATCATAAGATATAGCCCTCAAAGGCACACATTATAGTACACATGTTAATCACATTTCCATGCCATTATCCTTTAGCTAGCTCTCGGTACTACTAGTCATTAGCCCTAAACATGTATTTTCATGGTGTTCATCACACAATCACTCATTCATCCATGCCCTAAATACATTTGCATATATGCCTTTACATTTTCATATTATTTAAGATAGCAAAAGCCATTGTATGTCTCAGCCATAATTAGGCCTTCATGCCTCCATGCACTATTCAAGCTTATTACATGCCATATCATTAACTCATGAATCATAGGCCTAATACACATATTTTATCAACCTCAAACACTACTTAGGACCACACTAAGCAATCCATACACATACACAAACATTAGATAAGCTCTCGGCCACATATATACCTCATGTCATACATGCACCTTCCCATCAATTCACAAGTATTTCCATTCTTGCACGTGTTAAAACAACAACGACACATGTGCATATACAATCACATGCCATAGACACTAATTTTCACTTGACATCACAAAATTCAACAACTAAGTAAACCCCTACCCAAGCTAAAACTCTTGACCAACCAACATACTCACACATGCCAACCCAATTCTCATCACATCCTACCTATTTCCATGTCTAATTTCTTATTACATCTAAAAGCTTTCATTAGAATTTTGAAGTAACACTACATGCCACTAAATCTCACACCTTTAAAACCCATTTCCAACCCCCTTAGAGATCAAAAGGCATGAGAAAAATACTGGAATTCACTTACCTTTTGAAGACATTATTTCCAACTTGTCAAAACCTCTATTTTAGCCCTTTCATGAAAATTCTTTCTCCCTTTCTTCAAGCCCTCTTTGCTTCAATTCCCCTCAAACACAATGCACACATAGAACCTTAGGTGTTAGGCACTACAAGGCATCATTTCCATCCCAGAAATTCTAATAAAACTCTAAAAAAAGGTAAGAAACTCACCTTTGGCACCCTACTAGACTGCTTCTGTCCAGAAAATTTCCATGAATTTTAATTAATTGATGGGAGCTCCTTTCTCTATGCTTATTCTTCCCCTAGATCCCTAATATCCTAAAATGAATTTAGCAATCAAGATTTGGCTAAAGGAAAAAGATGAAACTCACCCTTCAAGCTAGTTGTGGTATTGGTTCTAGTAGAGTGAGGGAAGAGAAATTCCTTCTTTTATGTAGTGGAAAAATCCATTTGGAAACTATCTTTGATTCTTGGCATGGCTCTTAGGCTAGTTATCCAAGTGTGGGTGGGTCCTACAGCCACCCGAGCCATCCTAAAACTACTTAATTTTTTGGCAAATTTTGAAAATTCACCAAAATTCACATCGACCTCAAAAAATTACACCATTTACAGCCAAATTCTATTAATAAGATAGTTTTTAAACTACCTCGATTTGCATGCAAACCTTGAAAATTATGAGAATTTGCAAATGGCCTCAAAATTTAAAAATTCTTTCACCAATGGACTTAGTAAAAAATTTGAGCTTCAGGGTCTAATATTTTTGGGTCCATCCGAGCATATCCTAAGTCATTCCTAGCCCATAAAATTTTTATTTCATAGGCGTAGCTTATAGTTCAAAATGAATTTTTGCTTTTGCTAAATTTAAAAATTTTTCCTTTTTCATCAAATTAAAGCCATTCAAAGTTTCATGACCAGTGTCATTACCTCAATTTACATGTAAGTGAGTTGGCACCCCGGGCACACTTTTTAGACCTAGTAGCACTATTCATGAACCCTCAAAACATGGGTGTTACATAAAGTAAATGAAACTAAATTGTATGTAGTCATCTCCTAATAGGGCAATGTATAGAAACTAAGATACATAAGTTGAAGTGTTCAAGAGGTGAAAATTGTATATAACCATAACATTAGAAATAAAGTAAAGGTATTAGAGAATTTAAAATATAATAGATAAGGACTTATATAAGATGAATAGTATAGAGTAATAGTGATTGGGAATGAAAATTAAGTTCATAAGTAGCGAATACACCACTGAGCAACCTTGCTCAATGCATTGGCTTTTATTGATGTGTAGGTTTTAATCAAGGCAAGTGAGGCAGCAGATCAAGTCCTAACTACGATAGAAATCTATGAGATAGCTGAACAGGTAAGAAGAGTCCACTACTAGCATTATGTGAGTGCTGAATGTGTACTTGTATTATTATGTAATAGATGCTATGAACTGCATGTATACATTTAGTGTATCATAGATATTGTAAGTAATACAAAACTTATGTAGAATAGTGAGTAGTTTAGATTGTTTATCTAGTATATATTAAGTATGTAAATGATAATTGTTCTGAACAATTATTAAGTACTAATAATATTCCTGTTATGTTTTTACACGTGTTAACTGAATATGATGAATGTGTGTTATGTACAAGATAAAAAAATTATACTAAATTAATCAGACAAAATAAGCTAAGTGTAAAAAAAGGAACAATGGATAAACTAGACATGTGACATCTTGTATTTGAACAGACTATCAGTTGGATATAAGGTTGTTAGAAATATCACATAAATAAACTAGCATATGTAAATCTCAAGACATTAGATACTAGATTTTCTTAAAATTCTCTTAAATATATTTATCATGCTTTTATCTATAAGGGTTCCTTTACCCTTTATATCTTACTATGATATCAAAATCAAAGTAGGGTGCTTTTATCTATTAAGTGTAGTGCTTACACACAAGCATTTTCCAAAATTTTAGTTTACATCTGTGCATAACTAATAATACATTGATCTTTCAACAATATTTCACACACTCACATGTATCAAATAAATGAAGTAGATTACAAAACATCTTCTCCTATCCTAATTCATATTCAATACTTATAAAGCTCTAACATACAATTACATTTGAGATTATAACAATTATAATCATTTCACTTATTGGATTAAAAATTGCTTTGTATTATTCTATAAACACTTTTACATTAACTAATCTCAAACATATATCCCTATGCATTTATATCATTTTAACATATTAAACAACTTATATTTGTGCCTTTTTGCAATTCAATTATTTCTACATGATCTTAATATGTCATATTTCAAAAGTACCAACACACATATGTGACACTTATAACGTTATCTTGTATAGTTCCATAAACCTCTATTTGTAATTATATACCAATTTGTTCTTCAATTACATGTTTTATGAAAATAAGCATTCAAGAAGGAATTAAAAGAAAAAAAAAATAAATTTAGCAGCAACTACACAAATTTAGAAAAAAACTTAAACTTTGGCTTTCCTAAATTTTTTTATTAAATTAAAGGACTTAGAATAGGCCTTAGTATAGATTTCTTGTTCTTTCACTTCATTTCTTTGTCAAAATCTCTACTAAATTTTAGCAGCATTAAAGCCTTGTTCATATTGTCTCTATGGTCTTTAACTTTCTCCTAATTGTTTGACACCTTTTCTTAATTCCTTAGGGCTCTAAATAGATAGCAACAATGTTCCTTAACCTTCAATTTCTAAACAACAACATCTCTTTTACACCTTTCTATGATATACTCTATTTAATGCCATAACTCCTTCTATAACTTGAACATTCTTAGCCTTCTACCTAAATTCTACTACAATGTGATTGAACTTGTAAGATTCATCTACTCCTCTTGCATCAAAACAACCTATCAAATAAAACTAAAACCTGCAGATGTTAAAACATTGAAATTTACTAATAGCCACTACGTTACCCTTACTATCTATATATTGCCTTTTCACACTTTATTTAACTTAAATATGACACATTCTATCCTTCTAACCTTGTAATAAATTCATACAAGACTCAACAAATAAAATCTTATTATTTCTTCATACACTTTATCCTTATTTGCTACAACAAAATTTGATAGCCAAAATGTTCAAGAAATTTGGATCCCAAAATTCTATTTCTCAATTACTCTTTTTAGCAACACATTAAACCTTAATTTTTCTTAATTAACTCAAACTCATGCCTAAAAATTTAGTCTAAATCAACTACATACCTGCTGTTGTTGAAACTCACTTTTGGATACCTTGGCAACTCGATGCTGCCTTGCAAATTTTGCCCCAATACTATAAACTCCCTTCAATTTCTTTTATATTTTAGACATGATTCAATCCTATAAGTGTCAATTTCCCTTTAATCAGGACTTTTTCCTCTAAAATGATTTTCTTTTGGTCTGTACCTAGTAGCATAGAACCTTAACACCCTTATTTTTCTCTTACTAAAATTTCCCTTTTTCTTTTCTTTTTTTTTCTATCATTTCTTTCTTTGTTTGCTACGATAATAACCAAGAGAAAGACCAACACTTATTGGCTTAATTTAGTTCTCTTTTTAAACTTTCTCTTTTCTATTTAATTTTTTGATGCTAAAACCTGAAGCAACCTCTCTTCTCAATCAGCTCTTAAGAGGAGTGTTAGCAATAAATAATCCTTCCCTTAGCAACAACTTATTCATAAGAATTATTTAAATAAACTCTCTCTTCACACTGATTAGTTGTAGCATTATTGGACCTAATTTCTAACTTCCTTTTGTTATTCACATTTAATCCTATGGAGAAAAAAGAATTGCCTCAATAAAATATCTTTTGGATAATATCTCTTTAAAACCATCAGCTTTATTTTATTTTCAATCATACCCTTGTTTTTCTCCACTTTCTTTCCTCATTTGATTTTTATAAAATTTTATTGAGCCCTAAAAACTCAAATTATAATTATATTAGACTTCTAAGAATATTTGGGTATTAGATTATGACACTTTAAGGTTGATTTGGGTAAAAATGCTGAATTTTTCATTCAGCCTTAACTAGATTACTATTCATTTTATACTGCCATGAAAATTTCACTTTTAATTTTAATCCATTTAATATCTTTATTTTTATTAAATTTTTCCCATAACCATTTTAATAATTATACTTCTATCAAATCAAATAAGTGTAACCTAGGTCTCTAGAAATACTATTCACATCCCAAGAAGTACTATTCAAAAACTCGAGATTTTTGAGTGTTACACAACATATACTAATAGTTGTTATACATTTAGAAATAAATCGACCATATTATGTTTCAAACAAGCTAACGTATATCAATACCAGCCTATAAATCTAGAATATACATGATGTATATAATGAATTATTAGTGAGAGTATCATTGATAACATATGAAATCAAATATATACTTCCAAGCACATATCTTATATACAAGATTGTCAAATTAAGTTCCCAACCAATTTACTTTAATTTTCATTATTTTAATCCCATTTCTTCTTAGACATGGATTAGGTGGCCGTATAATGGGATGGGTGTGACAGTAACTTTAAACTAGTATCTTGATAGTATTAAAGGTATATGGTGCAATAGTACCTTTAAATTGCCATCTTAATAGCACTCAAAGGTATAGAAAGTGGCATAAGCATTGACAAATAATACAAAAACAAAGATAGCTGAAGATATACAAAGGTGTAGATATGCTAATGTCCCTATTTAGTGTGCAAAACTGCCCTATAAGCCTCTTTACATCCTTGGTAGAAATTGGTTTATACATTTGTACTTGATGCCATTAAGATCATAATTCTTGTACACATACTACTTTTCATATGCATATCATATATGTGTGTCATTATCATGCCATTAATCTAACGAGCCATATATGCTATCTTTATTAGGATACATCAAATCAACAATTTTCATTTTTATATGCTCATTTATTCTTAAAATGCCATAACTTCACATACCTAATGCATATATCAATTCATGTAATAAAATAACAATGTTCATGAATCATTACAAATCATTTTATATGGCATATTGAACATACTTTACATATGCATAATTTTAATGATCAATACTTATCCAAACATCTATTAGACACTACATGTAACACTCGAGAATCTTAGGGTTATAAATAGTACTTCCCAAAATATGAATAGTGTTTTTTAATGCTCGAGTTACACTAATTTGATAAAATATAAGTATTATCTATAATATAATTATGGGGCAAAATTAGAAATAAAAATAAAGTCATTAAGATTGTTAAACTCAGTAATGAAGTTTTTGCATAGTCTAATATGGATAGTAACCTAGTCGGGGTTAAAGTAATAATTCTAGTGTTTTTATCAAATTGACCTAGGAATACCCTATCCTGATACTCAAATATTCTATAGAGTCCAATGGGATTGGAATTGCAATTTTTGAATATCAAAAGAATTTTTAAAAAGATAAATGCGGGAAAAAGGTTGATTTAAATCAATTTTTTAAGGTCTTTGTGTATGGTTTGTTTAAAGCCATCGAGTAATGATATGTATGATTATTTGGGATTACTAAACATGTTAATTGGTGTATGGAATTGGAAAGATGGTTTAAAGGGAATTAAAGAGGAATAAAAGGGTATTAAATGGGCTTTTTAATTAAAGGCCTTTAGATCTTTCTAGAGGCCATTTTGGCCTTTGATCTTAGAGACTATAAAAGTCATAATTGGTCTAAAGAGAGAGGCAATTCAGCCTCCCTCTCCCCTTCCCTTTATACTATCGACTAAAGGTGGCTATTTTCTTTGATTTTAAGTTTTTCCTTTAATATAATTCATCAATCATTAACCCAAAATAACTCTTTATGGTATATAATAGCCTCTCTATACCATAATTACCAAGATTGAGGTCTTATTTGGGTGAAATTTAGATTTTAAGATCATAGGTGAATAGTGACTAATTCTTGAAAAGATATTTTTATTTGTGTTTTGATAATATTTATTGGTGTCTAGAGTTAAAGTTCTATAAAGTTAATTTTAGCAATTGATAAGTATATGATTTTATATGGATTTTTTTTATTTTGAAGAAGTTGTATGTTTGTGCAGAGAAAGCAAAGAAAGACAAGGATAAAGGGAAAAAAAGGGAAAGATGATGGATTGAAGCAGTCTAAGTCTTAATTGGACTAATTGGTGCGTGTATCCAAGTTTATAAAAGTTATGAGTGTGTTAAAGTGACTTGCGTAATAAATATGTGTGTATTAACATATAATTAATGTATGAATTGATTATGCAACTGTGTTAAATGGTAAATGAGACTACAAGTGTGTGTGTTAAAGAAAAACTAAAATGAGTGTATATGCATGAAGTGGCCAAAAGGTGCATGTTTATGGAAATGGATGATCAAAAGTAACACTTAATGTAACTTGATAACATGGCATGAAATAGATGCATTAATAAGTGTATGTTGAATAAAAGGGGTAAATGAAGTGTGTACATGTACATATGGGACTTCGATTGATATTATGTAGTAATTAGGTTTAAAATATGACATGAATATATTATGAAAAAAGTATGTAAATGGATGTATAAAATGGAATGGTGACCAAAGGATGTTTTTTTTTAAAAGAACATTGATATATGTGTGATTAAGTTTATGAATTAAATGAAGAAATGAAAGATAGTGTGATCAACCCCTAATTGATGATATGGATGTGTGACGTAATAGGTAACTCATTGCATGAAATAATATAAATTTGCTAATGTGATGAACTTGATGGAGTTGCTATGCATGTAAAATTCAAAATAGCCCTACAAAAAGAGGTGATCTTATTTATATGATGATGTGTAATGCTCGTGAACCTTAGTTTTATAAATAGTGTAATCCATGGGGCGAATAGTGCCTTTTGGGCAACTAGGCCCTACTAAGGTAGCTGAAGGGGGAGTACAGGTCATAAAACTTTGATGGGCAAGAAAATGATGAAATTGAAATAATTAAAACTTTTAGCAGGACCAATAAATCATTTTATGTCAAGAACTAGTGAATAGTGGTTTAAGTTGCATTGGACTTGGAAAATGGTCAAGACGTGCCTACATTGACCCGAAAATAGCATGACCTGAAGGTTAAAAATTCCAATGAGTTTGATAGTGGTGAAATCAGAATTTTCTAAGGTCATTTTATATTTTATTAGAATTTCTTAATTATGTGAGGGAATAGTTCACTTAGTTTCCTTTAGAATTTTGAAATGAGATTTTAGGGACCCATTAACTAAAAGTTTTAAGAATTTTTAGCATTGAAATAAATAACTTTTGAAGTCTTGAATATTTAATTTACATTTTTTAAGACAAAAACATAAATAGGATTAATCGGGGCTATCTGATTGCCATATGGCGCGATCATGGCCATCCACCACCATAATATAAAAGGTGTTTGGCATGTGAGTGTGTATGGGAGCAAAACCTTTTCTTTTTCCTCTTTTTCTCCTTTATGGTCATGCCACCCTTTCCTTTTCCCTTTTATTTATTTCTTCATTTCAAGCACTAAAATACACCATTTTC
>CANXYI010966042.1:0-15996 GCA_948208565.1 Hura crepitans | reverse complement strand
GGAAAAACTATCAAATCCTTATTCTCTCAATTCGAATGACAATCCTGATAATATAATTACCCAAGTTCAATTAAGAGGAGAGAATTATGATGAATGGGCACGAGCTCTGCGGACTGCACTTCGTGCCAAGAAGAAATATGGATTTGTTGATGGAACGATCAGACAACCAATTGAGAATGCATAAAAAATCGAAGATTGTTGGACGATTAATTCAATGCTAGTTTCATAGGTGTTTAATACCATCAAACCCAGACTTCGATCAACCATCTCACACATGGAGATCATAAAAGATCTATGGGATGATATCAGAGAGAGATTTTAAATTGGCAATGGACCACAGGGTATAACAGTTGAGATCAGATTTGGTGAATTGCAAACAGAATGTGCAGGCCATTGTTACCTATTATGGTTAGCTCAAAATGATTCGGTATGAATTGAATAACTATGACAAAATACCGTTATGTAATTGCATTGGATGTAAGTATAATCTAACGGCAGTCTTGGAAAAGAAGCGTGAAGAAGAAAGGGTGCATCAATTTTTAATAGGTTTAGAGAAAAAAGGATAGAGTACTGTGTGTTCCAATATCTTTAGCACTAAACCCTTGTCAAATTTGAATTGAGCTTATGCTATGGTTGTGCAATAAGAAAGGATGATAACTATAACTCGTACAAAAGAAGAAAGAGGGAATCCAATGAGTTTTGCGATGCAAACAAGAGGTCGAAATTTAGGAGGGGAAGCAAAAAGTAAAAACGTGGTGTGCACAAATTGTAAACGAGAAGGACATGATGCAGATACTTGCTTTCAATTAATTAGGTACCCTAATGGTGGGATAACAGACCAAGAACAAATGCTTCTGGATGTGGTGGTGGGCTTAAACGTGGTGTTAGTAAAGGACATGAAAAGGTAGGGACTACTCGAGCAAATACAGCTCAAACTTTTGGTGCTGAAAGTGGGAGAGTTGCAATAAGTGATGCTGATAAAAAGGGAATTGTGGGTTTGAATGATGAACAATGGGCCACATTGCTGGGAATGCTGAGTGCTCACAAAACTGGTACTAACAAGAGGCTAATGGGTAAGCAAAGTTAATTTCCTTGGATAATTGATTTAAGAGCTTCTAATCATATGACTGGTGTGTATACATGTATGAGTGAAGTAAGAGACATTGTTCCATGTCCCGTTAGGTTACGAGATGGAGTTGAAACCATAGCCTTGAAGGAAGGAACTGTTTGTCTTGGAGGAGAATTGAGATTGCAGCATGTTCTTTTTGTGCCAAAATTAAAATGCAATTTGATTTCTGTATCTCAACTTCTTAGAGATTCTAATTTGGTGATTCAACTAACTGACAAAATTTGTGTTATACAGGATCGAAGTACGAGGAAGGTGATTGGAGTGGTGAATAAAGTGAAAGGCTTTACTTTCTCAAGGGAGCAGCTTTGGTTCATGCTTTCAAGATGAATGGTGTTACTTCCTTTAAGCTTTGGCATAGGCAGATAGGGCATCCTTCTTTTAAGGTGTTAGAATTAATTCCTGAAGTAGTATATATTAATAAAAATGATAATAAGGCTTGTGATGTTTGTTTTAGAGCTAAGTAAAAAAGAGAAATGTTCTCTTCTAGTCAAACTAAAGCCAAAGAATGTTTTGATTTAATCCATTATGATTTATGGGGACCTTATAGAGTTCCAACTTTTTGTGGAGTAATTTATTTTTTGACCATTATGGATGGTTGTTCTCATGCTATTTGGATATATTTGTTGAATGGGAAAGATGAAGCAAGTTCTATTCTTAAGAAATTCATGGCAATGATTCATAGGCAATTTTAGAAAGATGTTAAAATTGTGAGAAGTGAAAATGGTAGTGAATTTATGTGTTTGAAAGAATATTTTGATAAGAATAAGATTTTGCATCAAACTTCATGTGTTGGTACTCCCCAACAGAATGGGAGAGTGGAGAGAAAGCATTGCCATATCCTGAATGTTGCAAGAGCATGGCGATTTTAAGCACATTTGCCTCTTGAATTCTGAGGTGAATGTGTTCTTGTTGCTGGTTATTTAATCAATAAGACTCCATCTGTGCTCTTTAATGGTAAAAGTCCTTATGAAATCTTATTTGGTCAAAAACCATCTTATAAAAGTATTCAAACCTTTGGATGTTTGTGTTATAGTCATAATTTGAATCGAGATAAGGACAAGTTTGCTAGTCAAAGTCAAAAATTCATCTTTATTGGGTATCCATTTGAAAAGAGGGGTTGAAGACTGTATGACTTGGAAACTGATGAATGATTTATTTCTCGTGATGTGGTGTTTATTGAAATTGATTTTCCATTCGTCAATAAGGACGTTGCTACTGATGATTTAAATGTTTACAGAACTTACAATTGGAATGGTGGTGTTGAGGAAGATTGTGATAGGGGGGGAATTGACCATTGGAGATGTTAGTGTTGAAGAGGGAAATATAGAGGATGACATTGTAGAAGAAGATAATACTATAAAGGAATCTCTTGGAAGGGGACAGTGAGCTAAGCTACCGTCTATTCATTTGAAGGACTATATGACTCACACCATTAAATCAGGCCCCTTAGTGCGTTCATCATTCCAATCAAATTCCTTAGGTACTCTTTATCCTATAGTAAATTATGTCAGTTATGATAAGTTGTCTTCGTTGCATTGGTCCTTTTTGGCAAATATTACTGCAAGACATGAACCAACTATATATGCAGAAGCGGTAAAAGAAGAATGTTGGAAAGATGCAATGAGAAAAGAAATTCAGGCTCTTGAGGATAATAGAACTTGGATTGTGGTTGATTTGCCACCTGGGAAGAAAGTAATCAGAAGCAAGTGGGGTTATAAGATTAAATACCACTTGGACAAAAGTGTAGAACATTGCAAGGCGAGATTGGTGATCCTTGGCAATAATCAAGTTGAAGGAATTAATTACCATGAGACTTTTGCCCCTACAGCTAAGATGGTTACTGTGTGCACTTTTCTGGCTGTTGCTGCTGCAAAGAACTGGAGTTTGCATCAAATGGATGTGCAAAATGCATTTTTGCATGGTGACCTGGATGAAGAGGTTTACATGAAAATGCTACCTGGTTTTGCTTCTAGTTCTTCAAGGAAGGTTTGTAAACTTCAAAAGTCTTTATATGGCTTGTGACAAGCTCATCGATGTTGGTTTGTTAAATTGGCAGAATCTTTGAAAAAGTTTGGTTTTGAATAATCAAGCTCCGATTATTCTCTCTTTACCTTCCTCAATGGAAATGTTCAGATGAATATTTTGGTTTATGTTGATGGCCTTATTATTTCAGGCAATAATGATGTAACTAGCCAACGGTTTAAGGATTATTTGAACCAATGCTTTTATATGAAAGACTTAGGCAAGTTGAAGTATTTTTAAGGGATTGAGGTGGCTAGGAATTCTGAGGGTTTGTTCTTATGTCAACAAAAATATGCATTGGATATAATTTTCAAAACTAGCTTGTTGGGAGATAAACTGGCCAAGACACCCCTGGATCAGAATCATAAACTAGCACTTGCAACTTGTAACGCTCGAAAACTCGAATTGTGTGAACAATGTATTCTGGACCCAAGTGATGTTCCCTGTGGTGCGGGTCATCATTCTGAGTCTGTTGACTAGCATGTTGGCCATAAAACTTTAGCGAGCTTGGAAGTGGTTATAATGAATGAAATAAAAATTTTAGCAGAACCAATAATTCAATTCAGGTCAACACTTACCGTTTCGGCAATAAAATGGGGTCAAGCTAGGACAGCTCCGGGATGTGCTCGGATGGTCTCAAAAATATCATACCCTAAACCTCAAATATTCCACTGAGTATGATGGAGAAGGAATTATAAGTTTTTGAGGTCAATAGATATTTTTTTGGAATATTTTATTTTGGTAGGTGAATAGTGCTAAAAAGTCAATTATTGACTTAAAATTTTATGTGGGCCTTTGGGATACTAAGTGAAGATTTTTAAAACTAGAATGAATATTTTTGGAGGTCTAGGGAATATTTTATGAATTTTTGAAGATTAAAAATTGCCTATGATAAATAGTGACCCTAGCTCCCGAAGGAGATTCAGGCTAAAATTTTGTAAGACCTTTAGTGAATATAATTGAGAATTTTTGGGACTAGAATGGTAATTTGTGGAGATGTATAAAAATTATTTCTTAATTTCTAAGTTGAAATCAAATTTTGATTTAATTTGGGCCGTCCAATCGCCATGTGGCCTGATCGTGGCTGTCCACCTTGCATACACACCTAGAGGGACATGTTTATGGCAAGGATGGTAGAAAAAGGAGTCATCTTCCTCCCTTTTCTCATTTGGCTGATGCTATTTAGGCGTAAGTCTCCACCATTTTTTTTGCTATCTTCTCTCTCCTCCCATCATAGAAACACCTAAAATTTATATGGAATAGAACCTCCATGGTCCCTTGAAGCTATTTCAAGAGATAGAAAATGGAAAAGAAGGTCCAGAAAGTGAGTTCTCAACAGTTGATGAATAGTGCTCAAGTGATGTGTAAGTGTTCCTTTCCATGATTTCTTATTTTTCTTATAGGGTATTTGAAGTGTAGATAACATCCATGGAAAGAGATTTCATTTTAGAGTTGTGTATGATTTTGTAGGAATTTTTCAATGATTTGGACCAAATATGGAAGTTGTGAAAATGGTGGTTTAAGGTGGAGGAAAAGGAATTCAAGAGTTCTAGAGTAGCTTCAGAATGATAGAGAGTTCATTATAAATGAAATTACCCAAAACATACTATGTATCTTAGGATAAAATGGTATTAAAGGTGTAGGTGTGTATACGAAAGTGTTGGTTTCATGTGTGTGCATGTATGTGAGCATGTGAAATACATGTTAAAAGGTTTATATTGATGATTTAGGATGATAGAGATGTGAATTGGATGTGAAGTGGATGTGTAGGCATGTGTCGCATGCATGGCTATGTGTATGTCATGTATGCCATGGGGTGAATATGCATGTATGGTTAATTGGCATATGGGGGAATAAGATGGTATGATGATGTGCGACTTATGAGGGTTGTGACATGCCATAGTTATATGGAGCATTAATAAGATGTGGAACATAAAGAATGTATGTAAGGTAAAAGGCATGAAAGTATTTCATATAAAATAGTGATATAGAAAATATTACATGGAAGATTTAAATAAAGTTAAGACATGTTGTTTAGGATTTTTGAATAGAAATAATGATATTATATGGTAAGTTAGGTGTAAAGTTTTAGGGTTTGCTATGGTAAATAAAAATGGGAAAAATGCATTTAATGTTGAAGGAAATAACATAGATTAGGAGCTAAAGGATTGAGGTGAAGAGAGGAATGGAATAAGTAAATAAATTGGTAAGGAAAAATGTACCAAATGAATAGTGATGGTTATAAAAAATGGACCTATAACTGTTCCAAAAGTTACAATGGCCTGTAATTATTCGAGAAAATACAACCGAACAAAATAAATTAAAATCTGTATCTTTTTAGCATGAACATAACTAGAATAAATATTTAACAGAAGGAAAATAATTAATTTGACTAAATCTAAACTAGAAGCAAAATACAGAGCTACTAAATGACCAAAAGGCTGAAGGAATAATGCAAGGTGAAATAAAGAGAAGTTATTAATGCACAATAAGCCATGAATAAAATCTAGTAAATCAAACTTGGAAATATTAATGATTTCAGGACATGAAAAGAGGACATAATTAATAAAGATAAGAATTTAAAATTTGATAAATCTCATAAAGAAGGCCCTAACAGATATTGTGTAATTTATCAAACTGTGTGGAAAATAAATAATATTCAAGACTAGTAACAATGAATTAAAATTATGAAATCTGAGAACTATGCTATAATAGAGTTATGCAAGAACTATGTAAAATAATATCCATGGACTAATCTATTAAAGTTTATAGACATGAAGTTAGATTCCTTAAGAAATAATTTATAAGACAACTATATAACATGGATGGTTAAAGTACAGTGAAAAATGACTATATGTTTACTTGAGAAAAATAGAAAGGTATCGGATGGAAATTTATTAGTAATGGAATAAAAAATGATTATGAAGGATGATATATAGTTATAGATGAACGGAATAACAAATTCAATGGTTGTAAAAGATATTAATTAAAAGGAAATCTAAAAGTTTATAGTTATTCATACAGTAGATAAGTTGACCGATCAACTAAGGATTAGCAACTGCTAGAGGCTAAGTCTGTATAGATCTAGCCTGTGTACAACGAGTGCAGTCACCTAGGTTCTGTGATGAGCCACTGCATTATAGGTTACTATTCTGGATATGGGGAGTGGTTTATAGACCGATCCTTGACTATCCACCATAGGATAATGATATTGATCTGCTAATCTGGTATAGGGAGTGGTTTATGGATGTGTCCCTAGAGTATCAGATGATACTTGTGTACAAAAATCGGGGTCTATAATGCGGGCCACAACACCATTCTACTTTTTGTCTGGTTCTCAAACTATAAGGGTTGGTGCAGCAGCCGAGGCCTAAAATAGGGGCCACTGCATATTGTGATCCTATTATCCAGTGGCTAGGAGTTCTTCCTGAACCTATGGGGATAAATGGTAATAATAAATAGGATTTGAATAAACTCAATGACATAAATATGAAATCTGAGGTGCAAACTAACTTAATTAAAAAATAAGTATATGAGTAAATATACTAAGATTGAATGAACAGTTGTAAAGGTAGAGATTAAATGAACTTTAGAATTTAATGAGATCACTTAAAGAAATAAAGGATTGAGGAAATAGCAACTGAATAAGAAACCACTTGAAAGAGTTAAGTTATAGGAGAAATTAGTTAATATACTCAAAGATAGCAAGACATGTATGTGTAACAAATGAACCAAATGGAATAATGGGAACACACACTAGGAAAAGAGATACATAGGGGGTGTAACAATACTAGTATGATAATTAGACAGGGTAAGAACTCATAGCTTGGTAAAATAATAATATGACAACTTTGACAGATAATCATAGGTGAGAACTTAAAGAAAGGAAAGGAAAATTTTTAACAAGTATACATAATAAGTTCTTGTGTGTTTGCATGCAATAGAGTACATAGTATGTTTGGTTGAATTCACCACTAAGTGTATACTCAGTGTATCAGGTTTTTGATGCATAGGTGGTAAATATATAGAGGATATAAGGCAAACAATTAGTAGTGCAGTTAACAACTATCCAGGTATGATATTACATGATTAGATTATATGATATAAGTAAATAGAGGCACTCATGCATGTTATTATGGTTGATGGGGTGTTAGAATGCCTGATATTACTAGGATAGTAACCTACAATAGTGAGAACTGAATTGGTAGCCTAGAATAAAGCATAAGTTCATAATTAATTGTAAAATCAGGCATATGAGTGTCATATGCCTTATAAAAAGACCTTAGACTGTAGAAGCTAGTATAGGAAAATAGAGACTAGATAAGAGAAATATAAATAAGAGTTAAATAAAAGGCCTTTAAGGAAATCCAAGGATGGGTGACCTCACAGGAAGTAGCACGTTATGCCTATTTTCAGTGGAAATGGGTAGGGGATGTTACATATCATGTTATGAGTTCGATAATGCATTTGTGTGTGTATTCCTTATTTGAGTTTGGCATTATGATTAATTAAAAGGTGTCACAACAGGTATCTTCTCGAAGATCAACTTGAGATTGAGTTATTATCAACTGAGAGTGAAGGAAACTAATGTACATAAGATAGCTTTTAGGATAAGATATAGCCACTATGAGTTTTTGGTAATGCTATTTAGGCTTACCAATGCTCTAGTAGCATTCATGGACCTTATCAACCATATCTTTCAGCAATTCTTGGTTCAATTTGTGGTGGTCTATATTGATGACATTCTAGTGTGTTTAAAGAATCAAGATAAACATGAAAAGCATTTAAGAATGATTCTATAGATGCTAAGAGATGTGTATCTTTGTTCTAAACTTAGCAAGTATGAGTTTTTGCTAGAAGAAATGTCTTTTTTGGGTCACATAACATTAGCAGAGGACATTAAAGTTGGTCCCAATAAAATTGAGGCCATTATGGAATGGAAGCCACCTAGGAACACTACAATGTTTAGAAGTCTCTTGGGTTTGGTAGGTTATTATAGAAGGTTTGTCAAGGGGTTTTCTCTTATTATCGCCCCTATGACATATCTTTTAAAGAAGAATGCCAAGTTCATTTGGGATGACAAACGTTAAGAGAGCTTTGACAAGCTTAAAAGTATGTTAATTGAGGCTTCAATTTTAGTTTAGCTAGTATTAGGGAAGGAGTTCACTATTTACATTAATGCTTTATTGAATGGGTTGGGGTGTGTGCTTATTCAAAAAGGAAAAGTTGTTTCCTATGCTTTGAAATAGTTGAAACCTCCTAAGAAGAACTATTTGACCTATGATTTTGAGTTGGCAACCATAATGTTTGCTCTAAAGATATAGAGGCATTACCTTTATGGAGAGAAATGCTATGTTTATACAGATCACAAGAGTTTGAAGTATCTGCCCTCTTAGAAAGATCTGAATTTGAGACAAAGAAGATGGATAAAGTTAATAAAGGATTATGATTACCTTATTGACTATTATCTAGGAAAAAGCTAATGCGATGGCAAATGCTTTTAACAGAAAGTTCATATTACCTTTAAAAGACATGAATGTTAGTTTAAAGTTACATGATAATAGTGGTTTGATAATAGAGTTGTAGATTAAGCCAAGTTTACTACAAAAAGAGAAAAATGCTTAGAAAGATTATCATAGGCTTATGAATGTCATTAACATGATTCAAAAGGGGAAGCCTACTAAGTATGAGATCAAGGAAAATGGCTATGGGTATTATCATAATTATCTATGTGTACCTAATGTAGAGGCTTTAAGGAAACAAATTTTGCAACAAGCCCATAATGCACCATATGATATGCATCATGGTAGTACTAAGATGTATCAAGACTTAAAGATAGTTTATTAATGGCTAGGCATGAAGAGAGACATAGCTGAGTATGTTGACTAAATGCCTTACTTGTCAGCAAGTCAAGGTAGAGCATCAAGTTCCATCTTGATTGGTTCATCCTATAGCAATACTAGAATGGAAATGGGATAGAGTCACTATGGATTTTGTGGTTAGGCTACCGATGACTAGGAGCAAGTGTGATTCTATATGGGTTGTGGTAGAAAATTAACCAAGTTAGCACACTTTATACCTAGAAGATGGATTATTCCTTAGAGAAGTTGGCAAAGTTGTATATTGATGAGATTGTTTAGTTGCATGGTGTACTATCATCTTTTATTTCTAATCAAGATCTAAGGTTGACATTGAGATTTTAGAAAAAGCTTTATAATGCCTTAGGTACTTGATTTAGTTTTAGCATGGCTTTTCATCTATAGATAGATGATCAATCAGAGAGGATTATTTAGGTTTTTAAAGATATGTTAAAAAGCTATGCCATTGAATCTAAGGGAAGTTGGGATTGTGATCCATCATTAGCGTAGATTGCTTAGAATAACAGTCATCAAGCAAGCATCCTTATGAAGCCTTATATGAAAAAAGATGCAAAATTCCTTTTTGTGTTGGAGTGAACTTAGAAAGAACCTTCCTATCGGGCTAGATTTGGTTAAGGATACTAAGGAGAAAGTAAAGATCATCAGAGATGGGCTTAAGGAAGCCTCAGATAGACAGAAGTCCTATACAAATTTTAAGAGGAAAGATATTCAATGTGAAGTGGGTGACAAGGTATTTCTTAAGGTATCTCTATGGAAAAAGGTGTTGAGATTTGGAAAGAAGGGTAAACTAAGTCCACACCTATATAAGCTAATTGAATATGTGGGATTATTGGCTTATAGACTAGCTTTACCTCCTAAATTGTAGTAGATACATAATGTGTTTCATGTGTTGATGCTTAAGAGATATAGATCAGAATCATCACATGTGATATCAATTGAAGAAGTGGAGATTTGGTTAGATCTATCCTATGAAGAAGAGTTAATGAAAATTCTAGCTCAAGAGGTTAAAGAGTTACAGAATAAGACTGTGCTTCTAGTGAAAGTGTTATGGCAACATCACGGCTTGGAAAAAAAAACTTAGGAAAATGATGCTTAAATGAAGGAGTAGTATTTGCATCTATTTGAACTAGGTAATTTTGAGGACGAAATTCTTTTAAGAGGTGAAATAATGTAATGTCTTGAAAATCCCAACTTTTATGAATAGTACTTCCTAAGATAAATTGTTTTTCTCAAAGCCTAAGTCACACTAACTATACTAAATGGAAGTATTAGTCATAAAATAATTTTTAGCAAAATTTGGAGTTAATCTAAAGTCATTTGGATGGTTAAAAATGATAGTTAATATTTTACAACAGTGTCACATGAATAGTGACATAGTTTTAGCCAAAATGTAAAATATTCAATTTTTACTTAAAAAATTCTGAGATTAATACAACTTGATACTTAAATGTTCCAAATAGTCTATTAGCATTGGAATTAGATCTTTTAAATGTCAAAAAGTATTTTTACTAAAATCAAGAATCGATTAAAATATGATTTTTAATTCAATTTTTCTTGATTTTCAAGCTAAGTTTTCTCAGGGTTCATAGATCATGTTGGGATGATTTTATAATATTCTAAGAGTGATTATTAAGGCTTAAAAGAAGAGGAAAAAGAACGAAAAAAGGGAGAATCATCAGATGAGATTAAAAGAAGATGGGCCTTTCATCATGTTAACCAAATCAAAGGTCAACAAAAGACCTTTAAATTGGTCAATATATGAATAGGAATCAGTTATTCCCTTTCTTCTACCTCCTCAAATTGCCAACACAATTTCTCTCCCCTTTCCTCTATTTTTCTTTCTTCGTTCTTTAAACTAAGCCTCCAACCAATACTTTAACACATTAAACTCACCCTCCATAACCTCCTAAACATAATTCAAGCACAGGATTCAAGTTTTATTAGAAGATTTTAAAGTTTTGGAACTTAGGTGAATAGTGGCCATTTTGCAATTGTGTAAGGATTTTCGGGTTTTGCTATTTTTCTTATCATCTAAGAGTGCCCAAGAATATATAAATGTGATTAGATTGATTTTTAAAAGTTTATATGGTTTTTGGTGATTTTTCTAAATTTCTACCTATTATGTGTATTTAGAGAAAGAAGGAGCTAGTGGTTCAAAGGGGTAAGGGAAGGTGTAATTAAGGACTAGAGGTGTATTTTGGCATAAAAAGTAAGCATATTCATGTTAGCATATGTATGTGTAAGTAATTTGGATGTGTAAGTATGTGTATGTGCATGGAATTTAATGCTCATTGTGATTTAATGGCTTGTAATGGTATGTTTGGTGTAAATGCATGTTACGTATGAGTTATATGATGATTTATTAGTGGGAATGTGATGGTTGTGTCCATTTATTATGGTGGCTAAAATATTAGGCATGCATTATGAGTATGTATGTTATGGAGTTTTGTGTAAATGTGTTAATTGGGTGATATATGGTTATGAGTGATAATGATAAATGTTTTATGCTAAAAATTATGTATGTTTAGGGAGTTTTGCAAGTGAGATCGAATGCCTCTAATTATGGGATGTGTATGCTTTTTGCTTATAAAGATATGCATAATGCTTAAAGATATGGTAATTAACTTTATGATGAAAATATGGTGTATGTTGGTGTTGATGGTAATTCTTGAATCTCTCTTAAGTATTATGTTAAATTGAGTGATGTGATCATGTCGTGTTGTATGGTTAAAAATGAGTTTAAGTGTGGTTATGTGATTTTATGGAAGTATATGGATGTGTATAACATATTGGTGGCCGAAAGTATGGATGTGGTACATTAAATGATTATTTGGTAATATAGAAGTTTTATGAGAAATAATGAATACTTTATATGTTTCAATGTGGCTCCTAATTGTAAAAACTTGGTATGGTTGAATGGATTACAAAGGAGATATATGTTAACATTTTTAATGGTATGTGATGAATAAGTTTTAATGTGAACATTATGGCAAATAAATGCATATTTGTGTGTTAAAGCTTATTATGGATAAAATGTAAACATCTATGTGATGGGCTTATTTTTATGCTAATGTAACATTGTAACCTATATGAGGTTAGGATTATTTATGAAAACATGAATGGCAATGGTATATACATGATTGTTGGCTATTTATGTGCATAACCATACAAAAGATAGAAATAAGGCATTATGCATTTTAAAAATTACTTAAGAAGGTGAAAACTAAATAATAAAAGAAATGCCCCATATGATTAGACAACCTAGATTGGATAGGTTGACCAATCAACTAGAGGAGTCACATCAGCTATTAGGGCACCTGCGTGTCTTTCATTTGGCCTATGAGCAAATATATGACCTTTAGGTCATAAATATAACCTTTGGGTCCTTGTGTGATTTACGGATTGATATGGTATATGGGCCTTGATAGTCTCGCTATCTAGTTTTTAATAGTTGTCCTTTAGGTATAGGTATAAAATGATTAAATTAGATTAAAGAATCAAATTAGTGGAACTTTATGTAATCTACTTGTATCTTAACTAGTGAGTTATTGATGTTGTTATGAACATGTAATTTATGTATGATTGATCAATTTTATTTATTATAGAATTATAGTCATGCATGATAGATCCTTTTATTTGTTATGAATGAGTGCTTAAATGCTTATATATGTACATGATGAGTTATATATGTTTATGATATTTGATAAATTTTTATATGCTAAATGCCTTAGCATGAATTGCATGTGAGCTTGCATATGCCAAAGTGAATACACCACTAAGCATTTACTTAGTGCATCATTTTGTTTTGCAATGCTTAAGTTAAGGAAAAGTAGATTAGAGTCAATGCCTTAATATAATAGATTGATCAAGAATAGCAATTTGGTATTTTGCTTATTTTTGGTATAAATATGTGATGTAACCATTATTAGTGGCATTCTTATGTAATTAAGGGATTAGGCCAAATCTATGCTTTAAATGTAATTTGTAATTTCTAAATGTTATATATAAAATTATTTACATGAGTATGAAAGTTTAAATAGTAATTGCATAATTTCATTTATTTGAGCATGTATGATTTGATGTTAAAAATTGATTATTGTGTATTAAGCTGCTGAGTTGAAACTGAAGGGCCAAATGGACCTAGATGTGGTTGTTATGTGCTCGAATGGTTTAGAATTGTTGTTTTTATATAGGTTACTATTTGGGATAGTGCCCGGTATAGCGATCATGTTGTCAAATTTTTGACATGAGGACCCTAATAGTATAACTTGAAAAAAGGCTTTTGAAAATTTGTATTTTTATAACCATATGCTTGAAAAATCATATTTTAATTTTAAATAATAAGGTTTTAAAACAATAAAAGTTTTTCTACATAAGTTTGGATATCAATTTCTATGTCACTCCTTATTTAAGATCGATGGTTGGTGTAGACACTTAGTTTCTAGGGCTTCCATGTTCGGATTACCTAATGATGAAGAAAAGGACTAAGTTCTGAGGAATAAGGATGTTAATGTCTAGTCTAAAGATCTCAAAGTTTCCTTTAAAAATTAAAAATCAAAGGTTTTTACCCAGCTTAAAAAATCACATGGTACGACGTGAAAATGTAAGAAAAATAGGCATCTATGGTGGGCCGAGGGCTTAGGCAAATAGGCCTGAACCCGATGCCTAACATTGATACCAAAGAGGGTGAGTATAGAGTACTTGAAAAAGAGGATAAATTTTAAAATTTTAAGAAAATTGCATTTTTTACATATTTTTAGCCTTCAAGCGAAACGGCATCATTTTGCTCTGAAATGGCCATTTCATGACTTGCTGAAACGACCATTTTAGCCTCAAAATAGTTGTTTCATACTTGTCTAAAATGGCTATTTTGACTTAACAAAATGACTTCATTTCGCCAACAACAAGGCATAATCCATACATGCCACCCCATGGGCAAAATGACCATTCTAAACCTCAAAACAACTATTTTACACATCAAAGTAGCTATTTTGAGATCAAAATGGCCATTTCACTCTCTAAAAAGGCCATTTTGCATGTCTCGAGATTTGCGTATAAAATGGTAAATTCATATGGATTTGCACTCTCTTGGCTTTTTAGGCTCTTGGGAAAAATTCTAAAAAAAGCAAAAAAAAAATTATTCTCTAAACACCATTTTTAGTATTTCACAAGATTTTCTCTACAGGTTCCATCTTTTTGAGATATTGTCTTCCTGAAGGTAATTATACATGGTGAGCCATTCGTTTCTTCTTTTTCTTCTCCTTCTTTTTTTAGTTTTTCTTTTATCCATCTACCGATTAGGTGTGGTAAGTTATAAGATCTATAAATCTAAGTATTATTATTATTATTGTTGTGATATTTTTGTGGTGATCTGTATTTTCTTTTTATGCATCATTTTTCTATCCTACCTTTTATTTCTGATTCTAATGTTTTGATCTTTTTGTGATGTAAGTTATTTGATGTATTGCAGTTGATTTAATCTTCTTACTTGTTCTTTTTATCAAACATCCTAGATTGTATTTTAGGTGATTTTCATGTAATTTATTTTATTTTATTTTTTGGGTTAGAATATATTTTTAGGTGATTACCATGTATTTTATTTTTTTAGTATGATTATTTCCCTGTATATTCCATATATGTTGTAATAGGTAGAAAAATGATTTTTTACATGCCATAAAATAAATAATTAATTTGTCTTATATTTAATTAATTAGTGTTTTGCTAATAAAATGATTTTAATTTTTCCTTAATAAAAATCACAAATAATAAAAATCTATTTTCTAAAAATAAGCATGCGAGAACCAAAGTTCTCAAAATAATCAACCACCCTATTTTACGTATGATGAAGAATCATTTGCTAAAAGTAAGTGTGCGAGAACTAAAGTTCTCAAAATAATTAATTTAGTCACTAAATTGTTTTATATTTGATTAATTGGTGTTTTCTTAATAAAAATTAATTTTGATTTTTCCTTAATAAAAGTCATAAATAATAAAAATCCATTTTTTTAGAAATAAGTATGTGAGAACCAAAGTTCTTAAAATAATCAATTGCTCGATTTTATGTATGGAATTATTTAATTTAAGGCATTTTATTTATTTCTATAAATATGTTCTTATTATTCCATTATGTGAATATATGATTGATTTTGATGCTTAAAACCCATTTAAAGAAAGTGGATAATATTATAAATTCAAATCAAAATCCTATATTAACTTCAGGTATAAAAAAGAGTAGGGTTTCGAACCACTCTAGTTTTTGCCTTACAAGGTATTTCCTAACTTCGATTAGGTGGTGACTCCTACCTTGTGGTGCCCAACTCACTCCTTCTAGGCTAATCAAGTAAGAATGATTTAGGATTCCTCGAATCTACTTCTCATCTTTTGAGACTTAAGGAGTGAGGTTTAATTGGAGTCCTCAATTGTTTCAATTTGACCAACCCATGAGATATTTACGAAGGGCATTAGATGACAGAAATAGTGGCGACTCCACTGGGGACACCATGAGACCATGCTCTAAAAGTACCTCAAATTAAAATGGAACCTCATATTTTGAATTTATAATATTATCCCTTTTCAAAACTGCATCACATACTAAAGCCTTAGAATAAGTTAAGCGTCCCTCTTTCATCGTGATGTCATTTCGAAGCATGAACCCATTTTCAATCAATTTAGAAGATCATTAGGGATGACATCAAATCCAAGCCTTGTGCCTATAAGATATATGAAATGGTGAACCAATCAATCATGTGCTCATGATGAGATATACACATTGTGGAGGGAGCATGCTTAGATGACCATAACTTACCCGACCTAATTGTAAGCCTATGTAATGACAAATAACAACTTCCCCTAGGTACCCTAGTTAATAATGCATTGTGTGCTATGTGCGCCAATATACATGAAATATGGCTTAATCATCTCAAAATGTGGTTGAACCCATTGGGCTTTTTTTTTAAACTGGAATAG
>CANXYI010965997.1:0-10905 GCA_948208565.1 Hura crepitans | reverse complement strand
TTTCTTCTTTGGTGAATGAATGAATATATATGATTTTTATGCTGATGTGAGCCTAAGGCTCTATATTTATGCATGTTCATTTCTGGCCTAAGACCTGTGTTTGATGTGTGTCAGATGATGATTATAAGCTAAGAATAGGGGACTACATCGGTCCAAGTGTTGGGATTTATTTATAGAAGTGTTAAATAGGTTGTTGAAAACTTTGGGATAGGACCCGAGCAGTTGTTATGCTAACGAATTTTTAGGTGATACCTAAATGTTATCAGTATTTCTCTATGAAGGCTGAACCATAAGGATTTTAGCCTAAATAAGTTATAGGAACTGACTAAAGATATTTTTGAGCCAGATGAAATGAACTAGAGAGTAATTGGTAAAAGTTAAATGAATGACCTTGGGAGAAATTTTAGGATGGGTGACCTAGAGGGAAGTGCACTGCTTATTGGGTTTCTTCAGGAATCCAATAGGGGGTGTCACACTTAAATTCATCATAGGCCTATAATTCATACATCAGTGTACATATAAGTGCTCACAACATCTTTCCTTTCTTTATATAGCATGCAAAAACCATATAAACAACATTATCTTTAAAACCCCATGATTTCTATAGACTAGAGATTCTTCATTTCAAGCTGTTCAAAAACATGCGCATTGCAAACAAATGTTGTGCTAAGCTTTGTAACTTAGTAATGTATCCACTATATTATGACTTACATAAAGCTTAAGTTATACTTAGCTATAACACACTTCACTTAATTCAAATAGAATTCGAGATATAAAATCACTCATGCTATCAATTACAGTTGTCTAATGAACTTCTTTCATATATTGGCACATGCACAAGTGTTATTCTTCATTTTATTAACTTACCTCATATTGCTCATCTTTTAATAAGTTATCTCATCATTAACTTATACTATATATATATATGTGTGTGTGTGTGTGTGTGTGTGTGTGTGTGTGTGTGTGTGTGTGTGTGTGTGTGTGTGTGTGTGTATGTATATGTATGTATGTATGTATGTATGTATGTATGTATATATATATGTATCAGACATTGTTACTATATACTAAAATAGTTATTCAATTATGTGCACACATTTCATATTACAATAGAAAAACATAGGTATGATGAAATTATTGGCAACCACATACATATAGGAATGTGTAAGTCAGACATACAACCTAATGTCCCAAAATATACACAAGTATAATAATATCAACATACATAGATTTTATTAATATGCATAATCTTAGAAATAATTCATTTTAACAATAACATAGAAGCATACATAAGTCAAATGAACATCTCTAATATGCAAAAATGTGTATTTAAGTGTGGTATCCAGTAAAACATACCATATGTCTTATCATGTATCAATATGATGTAATAAGCAAATGATGTGCAAATTATTTAATTACATAAATAGATTCTTTTTTTGCTTTATTACAACATTGTCCATTTCAAAGAAAACAAAATCCCATGGATAGCAAGAATGGATGGCTAGTTCAACCTCCAAGAACATGAAGGCTTATCTACCAATGTAAGTTCGAGGACTAAGCATAACATAAACTTGTAGGTCAATATAAAATAGATGGCTAGTATGACCTTTATGAACCCAAAGGCTCATCTACCAATGTCAGTTCGAAGACTGAGTATGACATACACCCATTGGTCAACATAAAATGGATGGCCAGTATGACCTCCATTAACTCGAAAGCTTATCTACTAACATAAGTCTAAAGATTGAGCATAGTATAAGCCCATAAGTTAACATATAACATAGGCTTATCGACTGAACATATAGCATAGGCCCATTAGTTGAACATAAAAAGTACAAAAGTGCCCTAGCAACAACTAAAACACCTAGTTGATCGGTCAAACTATCCATCTATGTTGCTTTACTTGAATGAGCTATTAACCAGTTTCATTTTGTTATACCATCTTAATTTTGTTTAAATAACTTTTAAATCCATATGATCCATTTTTGTGTCATTAACACTTCTTTATTTCATTATGCTATTATAAAACATAATGATAGTATTACAACTCATAAATAGCCCATATAATGTGTCATAAAGCATACATGAAATTTACATGTCCATATTCCATGATGTGCCCACATAATGTCTTAAACTCATAGACATTTTCCCAATTCTTGTCACAAGTTCTATAACTTGATCACAAGTCATATTCTCATGACTTGCAATATAGGATAATCTGTTATAATCATTTTGGCCACATTAACTCCTTAAATAGCCTTGTATATCTCTTTTAACATATAGATATAAGATGGTCATCACCAATTTATAAGGTGAACATATCTAGCCATACATTTCGACCCAAGAATAAAAATTTGCCATAATTAGAGTGCATAACTTAATTGTAATTAACATTACATGGCTTGATCAAGAAATATCATTCTTTCTTACACAACCTTTCATCATACCTCATTATCATTGTCATAACACTTAACTTTATTAGCATATTACAATGCACATAAATATTACATAATTTGCCTTAAACAACATTAAGCATACTTAGAGGAATATTCAGCCTCATCATGCCTTACACTTACATATAGCCATTCTCATCATTCAACATGAATTCATGCATCATATAACTATTAGGCCAACTAACTTTATCATAAGTTCATATCCATCATTCATAGCATGTAGAGTTACTGCATAATTATGGCACTAAACATGCACTATTTGGCCATCTTGCAATACACATACTCACATCATTAATTAGTCACTTCAATAATATGACCTCATGCTTATATGATCACTTAACAAAATGTATAAGCATATGAATTCCATATGCAACCATACATACATTAGCATTAGGGCACATACATAAATATCACAAATTATTTTGATTACTCTTACCCAAAGTATGTACATAAACCATCATCAACTTGTACATCATAAATGTAAGCTCCAAGTATTCAGCCACCTTACCATGTCATGGCTAATACACATATCTTTACACTAACTTAAAATTAACAACATGACCATGCACTTAACTGCACATCATTTTGCCATAATAACATAGATATGCATCATATCATACTTTAAACATGATACATTATTATTCAAGCCTCACATACTCATCATTAACATCATAGCTTGAATAGCCATTACACATGCCATTAGCATAATTAGAATTATCAAGCCATATGAATTGGCATTGAGTCATAATAATAAGGACATACTTAAATGACCATTCCAACTCATTATCGTAGCATCATGAATAATTATGATCTCATCATTTTCATTAACATCAAATCCCTATTTACATACAACTACATAACATAAGTGATGATAACATCATTATGTCACACAAATATAACCATTCAGCCACCATAGTAAAGGCAACTCAAATTATTAATTAATCATCATAACACTTCATCACATGCTTATATACATTCCTAACACATTGACATCGCATTAAACATCATAACATCAATATATCATGAGAAACATATATACATATACGTAATTACGTGCTCTTACATCCTCATAATGCAAATTAAAAGGCATCAAACACCATTAACAATCGTAATCAACAAGTTACATAACTTAATTCCAACATGAAATTAAGACATACTGCATGTATTTCTTTTATTCAACTTACCACATATAAATTCATATTTAAACACATGATATGTATATTCCATCTAACACAAAAAATTCACTTTTGGTAACAAATTAAGGTGTAATCATATTATCATGGATACAAATACCTCACTAAGCTCAATTACTCCATAATTACCTCCTTAAGCCTTTACTTTCCTTTTTCCCATGATTCTTTCTCTTCCCTCTTTAAGCATAAATGTCAACCACAATAAAAAAATTCACAAAAATTATAATATTTCTCTAATCATTAAATCAACCACCTAATATACACTTTAAAATTTTTATCCCAAAATTACTATTCATATGTAACACTTCAATATTATCTACCATATCTCCTAGACCCATCCAGTCCCCTAGGTATCATCTTATGAACCACAAATACTATCACATAGCAAACTCAGGCCTCAGGCCACAAATAAAAGCATGCATATATAGATCCTCAGGCTCACATCAACATCAAACATCACAGCTGAACATACATTCACAAGAGAACATGTAAAACTATTTATATACATCCATAATTTATGCTTACTTACATGCATTACATAAACAAAGCTTAAATACTTAGTCTTTACCTAATTCCCACCTAGGTACATGGATATTAGAATAGTACAACCTTTACTTCTTATTCCTTCTCAATTATCCTTTGAACTCTCATCGGTATGCTTCACGAGGCAAGATTCCGCTCTTGTGTACCTATGCACCAAAATAAGTACACTGAGTATACGAGATACTCGGTGGTGAACTTAAAGCATTTTAATCATGGCAATATATTATTTCCATAACTATGTAGATAATAACTGGTTTTTACTACATTATGAAATTTAATTATACAATAGGGTCCCAAATTACTAAACTACCCCTAAGGTATTTATAAGTCCTGAAATATTCTTTTTAACTCATATATATTATTTAATGTAGTTATTACATTCATAGCATGCATATTTGACATTAATTAACTTATCAAACAACATATGTGTAAAATTTCCAAAATGCCTTTTACTTATATTTCATTAATTAGTTAAAAAGATTATCCAATTATTTTTATTTTTATTTCCATGCTCAATCTGATTATTTACTTAATTTAATTCAATGGCCTAATTAAGAGGACGATACTTAAAAACACTAAATCTAGAGGGAAAATAAACTAGTGCAGTGGTCCCCATTCTGGACCTACGCCGCTACACTGACATGTGTGCCATAATAGAGATTAGCCATAGCCTCTCCAGACACAAGTAAATGGTATATGTGTAACATAATAGAGATCAGCCTGTAGGCCTCCCTATCCACAAGTAAATATCATCAATAACTGGGTGACATAATGGAGATTAGCCTGCAAGCCTTCCTAGCCACCAATACACATCATCAACATCTAGGTGACATGATGGAGACTAGTTCGAAGACCTCTCTAGCCACTAATAAAGTTACTGCCTGAACATTAGACAACTAATAGTTACATAACCTTATGTTAACCAGTCAACCCATCCAATGGGTGCCTAACTAATGGGCCAAATAGCTCAATTTAAGTTCATTTATTAACCAAAAATATTCTTATAATATTTATGTTTCGAAAATAGATAGTTATAATTTTTATCGCACACTTTATTTTTCAGCTGATCTGGTATAGCCACATTTTGGCTCTATCAGGTAAAAATTCCAAAATAATCTTAAGTCCTATTATTGCCAAAATTCAAGGTTTAATATGTTATAATTTATTATAGCATTAGTTCTTAAGAAACTAACACTTTTTGTCCAGTGACATTTTTGGTTTAGGTGATTGTCAACTAAATAGTTACAGGTCATTTCGACCACTTTTCAATATACAATTTTGGGACTATTTTAAGTCCAAATTTAACAAAGTTTTCAATGTCTTATTAACCACATACATAGGCTTGAAGCCAAACAATATCTAGGCCAATTCCAAGGCCAAATAATAGGCACAAATGCCATTCATACATATGTTTCAAATCTAACCCCAAATGCACATGTAAAGGTTTAGTTTTCATAGTGCATTTCAAGCCGCTTTTTAAGCCATTATTTCTAGTCAAGTTTTAAGTCCTATTGAAGTCATTCTTCATGCCATACTAGGCTACATATGATCTCAAATTATCATCAAACCAACTGTACCATGTGCTCAAATTATTTTTCACTTTTCAAACCAATTTTAGGTCACTAATAAATCAAGTTAAGTACTTTTCTTTCTTACCATTTCTATACCATTTTACACCAAATTATTAACATATTACACTACCTTTATTTACCATACATTATACCATACTTATATATAATATTA
The DNA here is from genome assembly GCA_948208565.1 of Hura crepitans. NCBI lineage: Eukaryota > Viridiplantae > Streptophyta > Magnoliopsida > Malpighiales > Euphorbiaceae > Hura > Hura crepitans. The sequence goes on along the minus strand of CANXYI010965997.1, from coordinate 4,976 downwards.
CTTATATTTCATGCCATGCACATGTGACACATATCACACACCACATGTCTCACCATTCCACAACATATACCATGACATACATACATACATGCCATGCCATGGCATACCTTGACATACCATTTGGCCATTTTGAGGTCATACATATACATATGTTTTTCTCACCAATTTCACATACATATTATCCATACATACATGCTATAAACATAATTGTACTCATATACACCTAATTACAAGCTAATTCTCAAAGGTTACTAAACATTACACATGAAATTCACTAAGAATAATTCTTAGGTACAAGCATCAATGGCATATTTCACTATGATTTCTAACCAAAATGGCCATAATTTTTATTCCAACATATCAAGCAATATTGAATTTACATTTTACTTATTGTATAACCTATACAAGCATCCATATCCACCAAAATCAATAAGGAAAAAAAACTAACTTTACGAGCTCTTTAAAACATACTCCCTAACTCATTAAGTGTTCACTTAACCAACACTACCAAAGAGAAAATCAATCCTAAACTCAACATTCCAACCATCCCAAATCCTCATTCATCAACCTAGGCATCTTAAAACATGAAGAAAAAGCTTGAAGTCCACTTACTTATGATGGAGTCCCTTAAATCCTCAGGAACAACATATTGGCCACCATCAATGGTGGCTTCCCTCCTCCTCTATAGGCCTTAAAATGCTATCCAAATGCCATAACCACCTAACACACATCATCACATAGATGTTAGCCATGATCTAGCATAAAAAAGCAGCCAAAAATCCCAAGAAAAGGAGAAGAACAACCATGGACTCACCTTTGGGTTAGCATTCTAGACTGTCTAGACCAAAAAACTTTGGCAAATTTTTCTCCCAACTAAGAAGTCCTTTCTGCCCAATTCTTTTTCCCCTTGGTGCCTAACTAGCAAACTTAAATTTAGAGACTAGAATCACCATTTTGGGTGAAGGGAAGAAAAAGTTCTGGCCAGTTTACTCTCCCTATGACGTTGGTAATAGTAGTTGGAAGGGGAAGAAGTTCCTTATTCAATCTAAGTGGAATTCCACTTGTTAAGTGGTATTTGCCACTTGGCAACCTTGATTAGCCACTTGGCATGGTGTGGGCTCTATTTTAACATGTGAATGCTATCCCAAAACGTTTCAAACCTTCTCGGTTTTGTGGCAAACTTTAAAAATTCATAGTAACTCACTCGGACCTCAAAAAATTATATGATTTATTTTAAAATTAATATATTAATCCCCTCTACCTACTCATAAATTTTTCTCATCAAATTCCTTCAATAGGGCAGTTTTCAAACTACATCAATTTATGTGCCAACCTCGAAAATTATGAGAATTTGAAAACAACCTCTAATTCCAAAAATTCTTTCACCATTGGACTCAGCGTAATTTTTAAGCTTCAAGGTCCACTACTTTTGGGTCTGTCTGGGCACATCCCAAGTCAATCTCGGCTCAAAAAATTTTTTATTACATATAGGGGTAGCTTTCAGTCAAAAATTATTGGTTCTGTTAAATTTTTAAATTCTAACTTTTTTATCAACTTAAAGCCCTCCGATGTTTCATGACTAGTGCCACTACTTCGGTCCACATGTAAGTGACCAAGCACCCCGAGTGCACTTTTTAGTCCCTATGGCACTATTCACGGAGTCTCAAAACACGGGTGTTATAGAAATTTTGATTATGGTTGGTTTAGACATAAAATATGATTTTATGATTTATTGGTTCAGTGGTGGCTCTTGATTTTATTTTATGAACATACCTTATTAGTATGATTAAAATTGATTTGACATGATTTTAAATTAGATATCTTGATTTTTAATTGGATTATATTAGCTTTAAGAAGAAAATAATTCTTTTATACTCATATGGGCTTTTTACGTATAAAATATTATGCTTTATTCTTTTTTTTCATGCTTTATGATTTAATTGCTAATTTTGTGATTTAATCTAATGTATGATGAATTAAAATATGTATTTTAATTCTAGTTATATGTTGCATGAAAATTAAATTATTTAATTTGATAAAATGAGGGAGACATGAATTCAAGGTTTTAAGAGGTCAAAATTCGAAAAAGTCATAATTGTTATGGCATTTGTTTCATTTACTTTCCAAAAATTCTAGAACTAATTTTTCATGAATTTAAGATATTTATTTTGTTAACTAAAATCTTTTAAGTGGTAAAAATCATTTACACATAAAAAGAGATTCATAAACTTGCTCAAGTGTTAATATTGTGCACAATTTTGCATCACGTAATGGTAATTTTTGTCAGTCCATTTTACAATGGGTTTAACGACTCAAAAGGTGATTTGATTTGATATAAGTCATTAATATAGGTCCAAAAAGGTGCCAATGGATGTTGGAATCGATACAAGCTCATTTGTGTTGGTTTTATAGTCCAAGTTGCAAATAGTCTTATAGTTCGCTTAGAATTCAATTCCTAGTGAACTATTGCTTAAAGATTTTTAGTTAAAAGTAAAATTCAATTTGATTGGATTTCTCTTTTCTAGAAATTTATGATAATTATCATCTTGAACTTAATTAACTTAACTCAAAAGTTGATAAATTAAATTAAATTAAATTCAGATAAGATGATTTTTGTCATGAAAATTCTAATTCAACATGGAATGTGATTCCTAGTAGTATTAGGATTCTAATCCTATTTTAATTTGAATTTCTCGGATTTTCTTCTAATTTGGAATTTGATTCTAAGTGATATGCTTGCAATGTTTAATTTAATTTAGAATTCTAATATGATTAAAACTCTAATAAATAGAGTGAAGTAATTTAATAATTTAAAGAGATTAAATAATTAAATTACATATTTAATCTGATTAACACTCTATATTACAAGCATATGAAAATCGAAATGATCAAGACATATGAATCTTATTAGTTTTATAAGAGTTGTAATACTAGTAATCAACCATAATTGATTTTTCAAAGATTTACTACATGTGATGTATTCAAAATGCATACTAAGGTTGTATAATTAGCATGATGACTAGTTATGGACTATGACCAATGTGACTAATCATGAAATTCATGAATTTTTCTTTGGTAAAATTAGGCCTATGTGTCGTAGCCTTTTTTATCATTTTATTGTATTTCTCATCTCATCTAACTCCCTTTACATGTAACGTGATGTATTCTTTATAATTTAGAATCTAATTAGATTATGTAGGGTTACAACAGGATGAAGAAATTCAAAGAGCAAATAAAGAAGGAGGATCACCAAGAAAGTCCTAATGAAGAAGTAGTTAGAAATGTTTTAATTATTTCTTTATTGGGTTTTTAATTTATGCATACTACTTACGGTTTGGCCCAAAATTGGTTTCCTTAGGCTTAGGAATCAATATAATAAAAGTCAATGATTAGTTCATATATTTAATGAGATTAAATTTTCATGTATGATTTAATGAGATTAAATACGCATGAGCTTGCCAAAGCATGCAAATTCCCTTTGTATAAGCATACCAAAGTATACAACCAATAATGAGACTTAAAAGGAAGAAAACCCTAAATTAATACTAAGACATGCAAGCCTTCTATTAATATGGTTATAATCAGAATTCTTCTTAGCATTGAGTTGTCAAGCAAACTCAAGCTCATGTTATGTTGAATATGTTACAAACTATATTGATGGGTCCATCTTAGATAGTTTATTAGTTTGTTAAGCAAACTCATAGCTAATAGGTCTAGAAGCAGATTGGGGAAATGTGTATGAGATACACATGTACTAAAAGTTGGTGACCAAATGATTAGTAGTTGCATGAATATGAAATTGGCATGAGATGCCTACCATTTCTATTATTGGTTAGGCTTGTTAGGCAAACCCATGGTTTAACCTTAATAATATATAGGTACTATCTCAGTAAAAAAACCATCAGGCTTTCTTAAATCAATAGTGAGGGCTATTAGTTTGCAATAAAATAGTGGTAGAATAAATGTATTTTATTAATCACCTTATAAAATGCATTCATGTACATGATCCTACTCTAACATGTTCTCAATCTTTATATATAGGTACACTTGCATCATGAGTAGATTTAATCTAAACCTATGCTCGATTCTTGAAGCGCATAAGCTGACTGGGTCTAAATACACATACTGGCTTAAAAATCTGAGAATAGTTCTTAGAAGTGAAAAGATTAATTAGTTGTCATGAAGGACCATCCCATTTGTCTCTAGTGACAATGCTAATGCTAACAAACAATCATCATATTTGAAGCATGTTAAGGACTCTGATCTAGCAACTTGTATTATGCTAGCATCAATGTCTATAGAGCTTTAAAAGTAAAATGAGCATATGGATGCTCACACCATACTATTTCACCTCAAAGAGCTATTTGAGGAGCAAAGTAGAAAATAAAAGATATGAGATATATAAGGATCTATTTTGCTATAGAATAGTGGATAGGACTTTAACCTTGCAACATAAGCTAAAGATGAATGGGTATATTGAGCGGCTCACTACTCTAAGATTTTTTTATGGATCATGATCTAAGAGTTAACTTAGTGTTGCAATAGCTTCCTCATAATTATATACAATTTATGCTTAACTAACAAATAAACAAGAACTAGACAACAATCCTTGCATTGTTGAATATGCTCAAGACTACTGAGGATGCCATTAAAAAGAATTCAAAAGCAGTAATGGTTATTGATTCTTTTACTTCTAAAGGTAAAAAATAGAAGAAGATAAAAAAGGATGTAACCAAGGCCCAAGGTGGGGTGAAGAAAGGCAAAGGCAAACAACCTACTGCTATTGCCAAAGAGATAGGCCTTAAGGTGACTTGCTTCCACTATGGTAAAGCCGGTCATTTGAAAAGGAATCAAGGCCTACCTTGAGTCTCACAAGAAAAAGAAGCATAAAGATGCATCTACTTCAAGTATTAATGTTATTGAGATTAATACTAACACTACTATTGATAATCACACATGGGTATTAGATATCGGAT
>CANXYI010965884.1:0-13839 GCA_948208565.1 Hura crepitans | reverse complement strand
AAAGTTCAGGTTTACATAGTATATATACGCATGTTTAGTTGTTGGACATGTGGGTCTGAGATCCTATGTTTGTGTGTGACTATGTTGATGACTTTATTGGGGGACTAGAAAGGTCTAGGAGTTGAGGATTGAGATTAGAATGTTATAGAAGTGTTTTTGTGCAGGAAAAATTTTTGGTTTTTCACCCAAGTAGCAGTTACATTGCCCAAATTTCTATAAAATGGATAACAGATGTAAACTAGTGTTTTATTAGACTAAAATATGCAACATTAGAAAGTTATATAGTATTAACCACTAGTCATTCTAGATAGGATTGAAATATGAAGTTGAGCATAAGTGTTAAATGAATGAGCCTTAGGGTAATTTAAGGATGGGTGACCTATGGGAAGTAGCATGCCTTGTCTATTTCCTTCAGGAATGGGCAGGGGGTGTTAAAATATGAGATATTGGAATTTTTGTCCCATAACAAAATGGTGGAAGGAACTTTAGCCATGCAACATAGGCTGAAAATGAATGTGTATATTGAGAGCTTACCTTACTGGGCTTTGTAATGTTATAGACTTAATTTTACAATCCTAAACTAATTCATAGTTTGTGTATAATTATCAAATGAATAGGACATGACTTTACTTGAGCTCATTAATATGCTTAAGATTACAAAAGGTTCTTTCAAAAACAATCAAAAGGTATTCATGATTAGTGATGCTTCCACTTTTGCTATGAAAGGGAAGAAGAAGAAAAAGAAGACAACTAAATCCTAAGGTGGGATTAAAAAGAAGAAGGCAAAAAAAGTTGTTGCTAAGGAGACTAGCTCCATAGAGACCTACTTTAATTGTTGGAAGGTTAAACGCTTGAAGTAGAACTGCAAGGTCTACCTAAAGTCTTTCAATAAGAATAAGCCTACTGATTGTGACGCCTTTACTTGATCTATTCACTAGACTTGAATAAGAAGCATACACACAAATGTGTTATCTAAACTTGCTTAGTCTTTTATATGTTAATCTTTTAAAAATTCTAAGCAATTAAAACCCTTTTTTGTAAACATTTGATTATGCCTTGAATTGTAAAATATCATTTAAAGAAAATTCCACTTTTTCATTTTAAAACCATTTCGGGAATCCTCTTGTGAAAAATCAAGCAGCATAACGATTGAACTAACACACTATCCCAAAATGAATAGTAACCCTACATAAGAAAAAGCCTTCTACAATCATCAAAACTCATTTCTCCACTTCTGTGATCTTCCGGTCACTCTAAATCATCTAGTATCTCAAATCTCAAACCAAGCAACTTACCTGAGGAAAATATTACACATAAGCATTAAAAGAAATTAAAACTTGTTTATAGGTTACAAAACAATGTCACAAATCTAGATTAAGCCCAATCCCTTATAAGTTACATATGAGTGTCTTAATACCATTACATCACATAACAATATGTATAGAGCAATCAAAAATACCGCAAGTGCTTTTTTCTTGGTTTGTAGTAGCTATTGAGGCTTTGACTCTAATTTGGTTTTTTTACTTGTGCATCGCAAAAACACACGATGCGCTAAGTAATGGCTTAGTGGTGTAATCCATGTAAGAAGTATGAATGCTCTATAAATAAATGTGCATTATATTAATATACAATAGCAATGGAATTGTACACCAGATGAACATAAAATCATGTAATGTAGGTGTAACTCAAAAATATCCTTATACATTATATAACTAATAAAACTTTAACACCTATATCATCATGCATCAAGTTTAACCTTTTTATATGTTGAACTCATATTTTCTATTTCATTATCAATCATTTAAATGTGCCCATACTTAAGGAAACACTTATGCTAAATTTGATAATAGTGACTCGTTGGACCACTTAAGCCCTCAGGACCACGTAAGCATTGCCACATTAGACCTTGAGGTCTACATATCAAACTCGAAGGTTTACACATTGTGCCTAAAGTCATGTATCATTAAAAGACCTAAAGGTCACAAATTAATATTAGACCTGAAGGTCAACACATCATGCCCAAAGGTCATGTAAAGGTATAGAAGTACCCTAGTAGCTGCTATACTCCCCTAGTTGACCAGTTAACCTATCCAATCTAGGTTGATTACTGGTATGGGCTGCTCACCATTGAATTTAGTTTCACCTTTAAAAGCACATTACACATGGCTTTTAAGTATGTTTTGTCAACAAATGACCAAATAGGGAAAATCATCTCATCTTAGTTATAAATTTTATTTCCATATATACATACTAGCATACACAAATAATATGTTTCATTATGGTTACAACATTTCAAAATACATATAACTCTTGGTATCATCTCTTAATACCTTTCAATATGAAAGCTCAATTTAACTATCATAGCATATCATGTGTAACATAACCTTTTATGTACTCAAGTTATAATAACATCACATTATGGCTTAAATTTTCAGCAATGCTTACTTAAAACCACCAATCCATATCTCTTAAGAATCTTGTAAATAATTACCAACTTATGTGCATGTGTAATATAAGGAATCATGTTGTACTAAAATAGAATCATTTTCCTACATTTAGTTTTATTAATATCATATAACAAATATAGCACATCGTTATGCATTATTTCTATCATAAGAGAAAATAATCCTCAATAACACATAGGAATTCACTTTTTAAACTATACTTGTATGTAAGCATCATTAATCACTTAGTATCCCATTCAGCCATATTATACACCATACATCATCATACACATTTTCATCATCTTATACATTATATGCATAATGAGAACACCTGAAAGCTAATTAAATCCTATCACAAGCTCACATTTAATGCACCTATCCTACTTAAGCCATTAACCACCAATAACCTATTATATGTCATTTGGCCATAAAACACACACACATCTAACATTATTCACTCCTTAAAATATCATAATTGTATCTCTATATCATTACAAAATACAATTCCATAGACAATTATCATATTAAAAGCTTAATTCACATTTTCTATATTACACATACATATAGCTCACATTAGGGCACATATAAAATCAACACAATTTACATAGATTATATTTACTTTTAAGTCAAAATACACCACTTGAGATTGATCAAACCTTCTTCTTACCTTTATCACTTTTTATCTCTCCTTGATCTACATAACATATTATAGGAAAGAATTCAAAATTTCATAATAAATCATAGAGGCATCCAAACTTGAACCTAACTTGTTAAATGTGTTCTTAGGCACTTATAGAACACTAGAAAAATGTTAGATCCAAGAAATCTTACCTCCTTCAAAATCGAGTTACTATTCTCCCATAACATAAATCATAAAAATATCTCAATCCTTCTTAATTTTCTTGCTTGAATTGGTGTTTAGAGACCTTAGAGGTAAGGAATTAAGGGTTAGTTAATGAATTGAGAGGTAAAAGTGAGGAAAGATAAAAGAAAAATAGAGGATTGATAAGAGAAGAAATGTCGTTAGCTAATAAGGGAAGAAGAAAGGGAAATTGCACTATTGCTACTTTTGACTCAAGTTTGTGTTATCTTATATAGAAAAGTCTAACTTTTCCCCTCCTTATCCTAATGGTCCCTAAACATTTTATGTTTGTATCCCATTAGTATCTTATCTTAATTTACCTCATTTTTATCCTTTTTAATGACTTCATTTCAACTTAAATTTTTACCTAAATTAATATTATGATTAATACTTCTATTTAGTGAGATTAATATGACTCGAGTCTAGGGAAATACTATTCACATCCTGGGATGTATTATTCATAAACCTCAGGATTTTTATGTATTACATTGATGCTTCCACTTTAGGTATTTACGTTATTAAAATAAATACTAATACTACTTTAAGTAGCCACATGTTGGTATTAGATACTGGATGTGGAACTCATCTTTGCTCCAGTTTGCAAGGACTAAAAAGCAATAGGAAGATAAATTGGGAGAAGTGGACCTATGAGTTACAAATGGAGCAAAAATTGCTACATTAGTTATAGGGACTTATGATTTTAAATTAATTTTTTTGGTTTAGTTTTAGAATTGAATAATTGTTACCTTGTTCCATCTTTGAATAGGAACCTTATTTCTATGTCCTATCTTATTGAACATGATTTTGACATTTCTCTTAATAAGGACAAAGGTTGTTTCATATTTTTAAATAACATTTCGGGAGAAATGTCAATGGGATTTATAATCTTTATCAGGATAGAAAATTCATAATAAAAATACCAAGAGACTTAAAAAGGATAGCATGAATCCATCCTTTTATAGTATTTTGATCTAGGTTACATAAATGAGAGGTGTATATCTACGTTACACGTATCAGGTAACTTAGACTCATTTTATTTAGAATCATTTCAAACATATGAATCTTGTTTAATGGGCAAAATGACAAAAGCATTCTTGAATGGTAAAAGAGAACATGTTAGTGGTGTATTGAAGCTAATACATATGAATGTGTTCTAATGACTACACATGTTAAAGGTGGATATCTTTACATCATATCCTTTAATGATGATTACTCTTGATATGGATATTTTTATTTGATGAAATACAAATCTAAAGCCTTTGAAAAGTTCAAAGAGTTAAAAAATGAAGTTAATAAATAATTAGGCAAAAGTATTAAAACATTTCGGTTAGATTAAGGTGGCAAATACTTAAACCATGAATTTAGAGCTATTTAAGAGATAATAAGATAAAATATCAATAGAATCCTCTATATATACCATAGAATAATGGTATATATAAAAAGAGAAATCAAACCTTGTTAGACATGGTTTAATTGATGATGGGCTCTGTAAAATTACCTAAGTCATTTTTAAGGCTATACACTGAAACAACTATTTATGTATTAAATGGAATTCCATCTCAATCAGTTGATATTACACCATATGAGATATGGTATAATAAGAAACTAATTCTTTCTCACATAATAGTATGGGGTTAACTTATTTAAGTGAAAAGGATTATGTAAGATAAGTTATATGCTAAATTAGATAAATATCATTTTTTTTTGTATCCTAAAGAATCATTAGGATATTATTTCTACAACCCCTTAGAACAAAAGGTGGTTGTTTCAAAGCATGCTATTTTCTTAGAGATAAAGTTTCTTATGAAAAAAGATAGTGGGAGTAAAATAAAACTAAATGAAGTTTAATAAATTTCGATAGATAATGATTAACCAATTGACCACAAATATATTACTCATATTGATGAAGTAATAGAAGGACTTGTTACCACACAAGCACTTAGATGTTCCACTAGGGTTTGTATTGTTTTAAAGAAATACAGATTTCTCATGGATAAGAACAAACATGTGACTTTAGTAAAGTAAGATGAGCCTAACAACTATAAAGAGGTTCTGAACAGTTAAAGATCAAAATTCTGGCTAAAGGCTATAAAGTTTAAAATAGATTCCATGTATATTAACCAATTATGGACTTTGTTTAATCTACCTAAAGGGATAAAACCCATAGGGTGCAAATGGATCTTTAAAAAAAGATAGACATGAAAGGTAATGTGATTACCTACATAGCTTACCTTGTTGTAAAAGGCTATTATCAAAGAAAAGGAATTTACTTTGATGAAAATTTTTCACCTGTGCAATGCTTAAATCCATTATAATCTTACCTGTTATCATTATACATTATGATTATAAGATATGGCAAATAGATGTGAAAACCATTTTCCTTAATGAAAACTTGGTAGCGGAAGTGTACATGACATAACCCGATAGCGTTATGTCTAATGATAGTAATAATATATGCAAGTTTTAAAAATCCGTTTATGGATTAAAGCAAGCATCTAGAAGCTGGAACATCTATTTTGATGAGACAATCAAGGAGTCTGGTTTCTCATAAAATTCAAATGAACCATGTGTATTCAAGAAGGTAATTGGGAGTGCAATTATCTTCTTTTTCTTATATGTTGATGAAATATTACTAATTAGAAATGATGTCTCAGTCTTACAATCAGTCAATATTTGGCTTTCTAAGTAATATTCTATGAAATACCTTAGAGAAACAAACTATATTTTAGGGATAAAGATCTATAGAAATAGATCAAGAAGGTTGATAGGTCTTTCTTAGTCTACATACATAGATAAGAAGATAAAAAGAAATTAAAACTTTTGATATCCTCCAGTCACTCTAAATCATCCAGTATCTCACATCTCAAACCAAGCAACTTACCCGAGGAAAATATTACATACAAGCATTAAAAGAAATTAAAAATTGCTTATAGGTTACAAAATAATTACACAAATCCAGATTAAGCCCAATCCTTTATAAGCTACATATGAGTGTCTCAATACCAGTACATCACATAACTATATATATAGAGTAACCAAAAATACCACAAGTGCTTTTTTCTTGGTTCGTAGTAGCTATTGAGGCTTTGACTCTAATTTGGTTTTTTTACCTCCACATCGCAAAAACACATGATGCGCTAAGTAATAGCTTAATGGTGTAATCCATGTAAGAAGTAAAAATTCTCCATCAACAAATGTGTATTATATTAATATACAATAGCAATGGAATTGTACACCAGATGAACATAAAATCATGTCATATAGGTGTTACTCAAAAATATCCTTATACATTATATAACTAATAAAACTTTAACACCTACATCATCATGCATCAAGTGTAACCTTTTTATATGTTCAACTCATATTTTCCATTTCATTTTCAATCATTTAAATGTGCCCATACTTAAGGAAACACTTATGCTACATTTGATAATAGGGACTCGTTGGACCACTTAGGCCCTCAGGACCATGTAGGCATTGCCACATTAGACCCTAAGGTCTACACATCAAACCCAAAGGTTTACACATTGTGCCTGAAGTCATGTATCATTAAAAGACCTAAAGGTCACAAATCAATATTAGACCTGAAGGTTAACACATCACACCCAAAGGTAACGTAAAGGTATAAAAGTACCCTAGCAGCTGCTATACTCCCCTAGTTGACCAGTTAACCTATCCAATCTAGGTTGCTTACTTGTATGGGCTACTCACCATTGAATTTGTCTCACCTTTAAAAGCACATTACATATGGCTTTTAAGTATGTTTTGTCAACAAATGACCAAATAGGGAAAATCATCTCATCTTAGTTATAAATCTTATTTCCATATGTACATACTAGCATACACAAATAATATGTTTCATTATGGTTACAACATCTCAAAATACATATAACTCTTGGTATCATCTCTTAATACCTTTCAATATGAAAGCTCAATTTAACTATCATAACATATCATGTGTAACATAACCTTTTGTGTACTCAAGTTACAAATCATCACATCATGGCTTAAATTTTTGACCATGCTTACTCGAAACCACCAATCCATATCTCTTAAGAATCTTGTAAATAATTACCATCTCATGTGCATGTGTAATATAAGAAATCATATAGTAGTAAAATGGAATCACTTTCCTACATTTAGTTTTATTAACATCATACAACAAAGTACAGCACATCATTATGCTTCATTTCCATTATAAGAGAAAATAATTCTCAATAACACATAGGAATACACTTCTTAAACTATACTTGCATGTAAGCATCATTAATCACTTAGAGTCCCATTCGGCCAAATCATATACCATGCATCATCATACACATTTTCATTATCTTACACATTATATGCATAATGAGAACACCTAAAAGCCAATTAAATCCTATCACAAGCTCACATTTAATGCACCTATCCTACTTAAGCCATTAAACACCAATAACCTATTATATGTCATTTGGCCATAAAGCACACAAACATCCAACATTATTCACTCCTTAAAATATCATAATTGTATCTTTATATCATCATAAAATGCAATTCCATAGACAATTATCATATTAAAAGCTTAATTCACATTTTCCATATTACACATACGTATAGCTCACATTAAGGCACATATAAAATCAACATAATTTACATAAATTACATTTACTTTTATGTCAAAATACACCACTTGAGATTTATCAAACCTTCTCTTTACCTTTATCACTTTTTTATCTCTCCTTGCTCTATATAACATATTATAGGAATGAATTCAAAATTTCATAATAAATCATAGAGGCATCCAAACTTGAACCTAACTTGATAAATATGTTCTTGGGCACTCATAAAACATTAGAAAAATGTTAGATCAAAGAAATCTTACCTCCTTCAAAATTGGGTTACTATTCTCCCATAACATAAATCATGAAAATCTCTCAATCCTTCTTGATTTTCTTACTTAAATTGGTGTTTAGAGACCTTAAAGGTGAGGAATTAAGAGTTAGTTAATGAATTGAGGGGTAAAAGTGAGGGAAGAGAAAAGAAAAATAGAGGATTGATGAGAGAAGTAATGTTGTCAGCTAATAGGGGAAAAAGAAAGGGAAATTACACTATTGCTACTTTTGACTCAAGTTTGTGTTATCTTATATAGAAAAGTCTAACTTTTCCCCTCCTTATCTTAATGATCCCTAAACTTTTATGTTTGTATCCTATTAGTATCTCATCTATATTTACCTCATTTTTAACCTTTTTAATGACTTCATTTCCACTTAAATTTTTACCTAAATTAATATTATGATTAATACTTCCATTCAGTGAGATTAATATAACTTGAGTCTAGGGAAATACTATTAAGATCCTATGAAGTATTATTCACAAACCTCGGGATTTTTAGGCATTCCACTGATGCTTCCGCTTTAGGTATTTAAGTTATTAAAATAAATACTAATACTACTTTAAGTAGCCATATGTGGGTATTAGATACTGGATATGGAACTCATCTTTGCTTTAGTTTGTAGGGACTAAAGAGTAATAGGAAGATAAATTGGGAGAAGTGGACCTATAAGTTACAAATAGAGCAAAAATTGCTACATTAGCTACACGGACTTATGATTTTAAATTCATTTTTTTAGGTTTAGTTTTAGAACTAAATAATTGCTACCTTGTTCCATCTTTGAATAAGAACCTTATTTCTATGTCTTATCTTGTTGAACAGGATTTTGACATTTCTCTTAATAAGGACAAAGGTTGTTTCATATTTTTAAATAATATTTTTATTGTTCCAGGACAAATGTCAATGGGATTTATAATCTTTATTAGGATAGAGAAATTCATAACAAAAATACCAAGAGACTTAAAAAGGATAGCATGAATCCATCCTTTTTATGGTATTTTCATCTAGGTTAGATAAATGAGAGGTGCATATCTACGTTACACAAATCAAGTGACTTAGAATCATTTTATTTTGAATCATTTCAAACATGTGAATCTTGTTTAATGGGAAAAATGATAAAAGCATTCTTGAGTGGTAAAAGAGAACATGCTAGTAGTGTATTGGAGCTAATACATATGAATGTGTTCTAATGACTACACATGTTAAAAGTGGATATCTTTACTTCATATCCTTTAATGATGATTACTCTTGATATGGATATTTTTATTTGATGAAATACAAATCTAAAGCCTTTAAAAAGTTCAAAGAGTTCAAAAATGAAGTTAATAAACAATTAGGCAAAAGTATTAAAACATTACGGTTAGATCAAGGTGGCGAATACATAAACCATGAATTTTAGAGTGATTTAAGAGATAATAAGATAAAATCTCAATAGACTCCTCTATATATGCCATAGAATAATGGTATATATAAAAAGAGAAATTAGACCTTGTTAGATATAGTTCGATTGATGATGGGCTCTGTAAAATTACCTAAGTCATTTTGAGGTTATACACTGAAACAACTATTTATGCATTAAATGGAATTCCATCTAAATCAGTTGATATTACACCATATGAGATGTGGTATAATAAGAAACTAATTCTTTCTCACATGAAAGTATGGGGCTACCTTACTTAGGTGAAAAGGACTATGTAAGATAAGTTATATGCTAAATCAGATAAATGTCAATTTTTTTATATCCAAAATAATCGTTAGGTTAATATTTCTACAACCCTTTAGAACAAAAGGTGTTTGTTTCAAAGCATGCTATTTTCTTAAAGAAAAAGTTTCTTATGAAAAAAGATAGTGGGAGTAAAATAAAACTGGATGAAGTTTAATAAATTCAGATAGACAATGATCAACTAATTAACCATGAATATATTACTCATATTGATAAAGTAATAGAAGGACTTGTTATCACACAAGCACCTAGATGTTCCACTAGGGTTCGTATTATTTTAGAGAAATACAGATTTCTCATGGATAAGAATAAACATATGACTCTAGTAAAGCAAGATGAGCTTAATAGCTATGAGGAGGTTTTGGACAGTTAAAGATCAAAATTATGGCTAAAGGCCATAAAGTTTAAAATAGATTCCATGTATACTAACCAATTATAGACTTCATTTAATCTACCTAAAGGGATAGAACCCATAGGGTGCAAATGGATCTTTTAAAAGAAGATAGACATAGAAGGTAATGTGATTACGTATATAGCTCACCTTGTTGCAAAAGGCTATTATCGAAGATAAGGAATTTACTTTGATGAAAAGTTTTCACCTGTGCAATGCTTAAATCCATTAGAATCTTACTTGCTATCACTATTCATTATGATTATGAGATATGGCAAATGGATGTGAAAACCATTTTCCTTAATGGAAACTTGGTAAAGGAAGTGTACATGACACAACCTGATAGCTTTATGTCTAATGATAGTAATAAAATATGCAAGTTTTAAAAATCCATTTATAGATTAAAGTAAGCATCTAGAAGCTGGAACATCTATTTTGATGAGACAATCAAAGAGTTTGGTTTCTCACAAAATTCAAATGAACCATGTGTATTTAAGAAGGTTATTATAAGTGAAATTATCTTCTTTTTCTTATGTGTTGATGAAATATTACTAATTTGAAATGATGTCTCAGTCTTACAATTAGTCAATATTTGGCTTTCTAAGTAATACTCTATGAAATACCTTAGAGAAACAACCTATATTTTAGGGATAAAGATCTATAGAAATAGATTAAGAAGGTTGATAGGTCTTTCTTTGTCTACATACATAGATAAGATGCTAAAAAGCTTTAACATGGATCTCTCTAAGAAAGTTTATATTCCTAGGGTTAATGGGAAATACCTTTCTAAATTTATGTGTCTTATAACACAAGAGGATAGAGAATGCATAAGTAAAATCCCATATGCATCTGCTATAAGATTTATCATGTATGTTATGCTATGTATAAGACTCAATATATCATATGCTTTAAGTGTCATAAGTAGATTTAGATCTAATTATGGAGAGGAACATTGGGTGTTTATGAAGAATATCCTTAACTGCTAAAGAAGGACCAAGGATATGCTCTTAATATAATGATAAAAGGATTTTAAAGTGAGTGGATATATGGATGCCAACTTTTAGTTTGACAAAGAGGATTGTAAATCCTTATCATGTTATGTGTTCATTATGGAAGAAGCAGTTAGTTAAAAGAGTTCCAAACAGGATACAATTGCAAACTCCACTACTAAGACTAATTATATTGCAACTATAGAAGTAGCAAAGGAATCATTTTGGATCAGAAAGTTAATCATTGAATTATGAGTGGTCTTGAACATTGTTGATCCAATACCTATGTATTGTGATAACAATGGAGCAATGGTACAAGAAAAGAAACCATGGTCTCATGAAAGGTCAAATCTTGTTCTTAGACATTACCATTTAATTTAGGAAAAATGATGCAAAAATTAAAAGAATCCCCACTAATCAGAATGTTGTTGATCCTCTCACTAAGGCACTATTACAAAATAATTTTGTTTCCATGTAAACTTTTTGAAAATTAAATACATTGGTGATTAGCTCTAGTACAAGTGGGAGAATGTTAGTAGTATGCCCTAGAGCACACATGTAATAGGGGCATTTTTGTATATACATTCATATACCTATTAATAAGGTATTCATCATTTTATTACAAAGTGCTTATGTTAACTCACTTACCATAATAAAGTTCTTAGACTAGGTAATAAAGTCCTTGGTCTAAAAAACATAGTATAGGGAAATCATGAAGAGTTCATGATGTGAGATTCTTATTACATGCAAATTTGCTAGTCCTAGAATTAATAGCAAGGACATTGTTAAAATGGATATACTAACACATATTATACTCATTGACTAGGCTAAGTAGTAGTTCTGATAAGTTATAAGTATGATATTATTTTCCTTTAGGTTAATAAGTGGATGCTTGTTTGAGAAACAAGTATAATGGAGACCTTAACATAAGATCTTCACATAGAGATATAATCTATGTTTGTGAATTTTTCTCATTATATCAATGGCGTAAGTACCCTTAGATTTGAGATCACTAAAGTATCTTTGGTATCAAGTGT
The DNA here is from genome assembly GCA_948208565.1 of Hura crepitans. Classification (NCBI taxonomy): domain Eukaryota; kingdom Viridiplantae; phylum Streptophyta; class Magnoliopsida; order Malpighiales; family Euphorbiaceae; genus Hura; species Hura crepitans. The sequence goes on along the minus strand of CANXYI010965884.1, from coordinate 1,523 downwards.
TATGCTTTGACACCATCTTATAGTCACCATAGGGTGTTTATAGCTTAGAGATTGTGTATAACAAGAGCTATCTAAAGGTAGTTAAGTCATCAATAAAGGATTCACCACCCTAAGTTATTGCAAGGGTTTATCTCACTTCTTGTATGATTCTTTATTTAAGAATCCCTTACTAGATTAGGGTATCTTATTGATATGATTCATGAAGGGAATTTTAGGAATAAATATTCTAAAAGCAAGATTTAAAATTTAGGGCTTAATTAGACAAACATAGTTAAGCTTAGGTTGACATATAGTTCACACCTAAAATTGAATGAGATAAAGTTTTTGGTGAAAAAAGTGAAAGGAATTAATTACACAATAATTTTATATAGAAAGGTTATGGTTAAACCATTAACCTTTTAACACTTGGGCATTTATGAAACATGGCTAGATGCCACTATTGACTTTTGCAAAGTGATATTATTGATTGAGAATCAATAGTAATTCAAAAGGATTGAAATAAAAGAATCCTAGTTATAATAGGACTCTATTTTTGCTTTGTATTGCCAACTCATTTTAAAAGACCAAAAGGTCACACACATATAGAAGTGGATTCAAGATTATACTTGGTAAAAATATAATTAATAGACATAAGATGTCAAAAAATAAAGAAGGGGAAAATGGGCTAGAAGAAATATACATAGAAGGCCTATTTATTAGACCATTTTTATGGTTCTTTTTACTAAGTCAATAGACCATTTTTTATATTAAAAGGCCCAATTATTGGTAAGCCTTTTAATTAATTAAAAATAAATCAATCCTAATCCAAAAATAGAAAAATAATATTAACCTAGCCTATTTATATGTAATGGTTGAATACACCATATTCAACAAATCTCACTATTTTTTTTTATCATGTTCTATATTTCTTCCTTTAATAATTTTTACTAGCCTCTATGGGAAATCATGAATGCTTAAACCTCTGTTCTAGTGTGGATACTTTAGAGGTAGTCCTAACTTGGATTATTATTGTTTACAACAAGTCGATAAGAAGCAAATGTGTAATAAAAGGAAAAAATAGTGATTTTGGCAAGTTTTTATACCTTTTTCTTTGTTAAATATATGTATGATATAACTCAATCAATGTTTATGGTTTTGAGATATTTAAATTCTACCATTGTAAATATGATTAGCATTAGCCTCAAAACTAACAAAAGTATCATAGATATGATGGGTTTATGTATATATATGCAATATATATTATTTTATATAAAGTTATGAATTGTAAAATAAAATAGATATGTAAATGTAATAGTACGCACTCATTTTAAGATGCAATTCTAAGATTTTATTCTTTATTACAAACTTGTATATTTGTTTTGCTTGTTGGTAGCTATATAAACATTGAAACATAAAGTGATATATATATATATATATATATATATATATATATATATATATATATATATATATATAAGAAAATATATGTAGTTGTGATGTAGATGAGAAAATGTGTATATGTTAAATTTGACATATGACTATGT
>CANXYI010965868.1:0-11146 GCA_948208565.1 Hura crepitans | reverse complement strand
ACTAAGTCTACATCAAATCACTTGATTCCTAGTCAATCACATCTGCAAATATTTCAAACCTAAGCTTGTAATGACCTTCTACCATTGTTGGTTTTGGAGTCCTATCATAATTTGTCTTCTTTTGCTTCATAAAGTAGACTTTAAGATTATTCCCCTTCTTTTAGTTGCTTTTTGGACTTGGGTCATATCCTAACCCTTTTATATCTTTCTAGCTTTTAAGCTCTAAAGGCTCTATTATCCCTTAAAAGTTCTTGCCTAAACTAGCTCCTGGAAAGAAATTCATCTTATTCATAATTTTAGACACTGTGGGGTCTATATAATCATACATTCCAGCGATGTGAAACCCATTAAATGGCTAGTTTACAATTGGCTAGTATAGATATTGTGTGAACAATCTCAGCTTTGATCATGATAATGTTACCCTTATAGGGGAACTTTATCATTTCGTGTAATATAGAGGGGACTCCTTAAAGTTTGTGAAACCAAGGCCTTCCTACTAGAATTAAACATGTAGCTGGGATGTCGATGATAATGAACTCCAGTTCATCAATAATGGACCCAACTTTAACCTTTATAATAAAGGATCCTTTTGCTTGTCTCTTGGTATTATCGTATGCCTTGATGGTGCTAAAGGGCACTAAGTCTTCTATCCTTATTCTTAAACCTACCAAAATCTTAACTGGACACATGCATTATAATAAACTATCATCTATCATAGCACATCCAATCTTTTTCTCATTTACCTAAGCCTTAATAAAGAGAGGCCAATTATGTTCCCTTCCTTCTAGGGCATATCTTTATTTGAGAAAGTTATAAGTGTAGACTTACTAGTTTTAAAGACTTGAATAAGTTCTTCAGGAGTAGTGTTGGTGGATACTGCAAATAGCCCGAGGGCTTTAACTACCTTTTGCCTGTGGGCTTGAGAGGACATCAATAGGTCCTAAATAATGATATAAGCTTTTGTTTTCTTCAACTATCTAAGGATATCATCATTTTCATCTTCTTTGACTTCAGTTTCCTTTTTAGGTAAGATCTGACCATTTTTTTGACCTTTTCCACCATTTCTCTCTCAATCCTAACTTGTTCTCTCTTACCCTATATGGGATCCTCATTAGAAGAACCATCTAAAAAATTCTTGCACTCTCCAAGCCCACTTTCACTCTTATTTTCCCAAAATCTAGTCAAAAGAATGGCTTCACTCTCTCTTACCCCCACATTTACCATTTGGTCAGATTTGTGGATATCTCTTAACACATACTCTTTAGGCAATCTGGACTTGGGAAGACAAGAGTTCTAGTGCTTTAGAAATGTGTTTAAGCTAGCTTCTAGGTCAAGTATTTGTTTAGAGTTAATGAGGTCTTGAATAACTTTTTTGAGAAGCTTATAGTTGTTAGTGATGTGCCCTATTCTCTACTGATAGGTGCAATATTGGTCATACCTATGGTTGGGAGGCAATGGACCATTCTATGGCTATGGTAGGAGAGGTTGTAGCTTCCATTCTTTCATGAGTTTCTTCAAGCACTAGGATAGTGACTTGCCTAAGTTCGAATAATGCTTGCCCTACACTGCATGTACATTTGCTATCTTGGTAACGCCTCTAACATTATTGTTAGAATAGTATAGGTTACTTGATCTCTTGAATCCCTTATTCTAATATGCTACTTCTAGGTCAATAGCAATGTCTTTTAACTATTCCTACATCGCGATACCTTTAGTTTTGATCCAATTGTTCATGTAACTATTGGCATTTTTGATGAACATCTTTATCTAATCAATGTCCTTAGGCTTGTTTCTTATCTTCAATATCTTAGGCTTCCAATATTTCCATATAGTTTGAAAAGGTTTTATAAGGCTTCTACTTTACAAGCTCTATATTCTTCAAGGTTACTTCAATACTGCATTGTTAGAGTACTGTTTGCTGAATGCTCAAGCTAGTTCACTGTAATCCTCCTTAACCTTTTTCTCTTGATAATGGTACCAATCCAAAGCATGTCCTATGAGAGATATACTAAACAAGCTTACAATCTACTCTTCATATAAGCTAGTGGTCCTCATAGTGACTATATATTACTTTAAGTGAGTCCTCGGGTTAGTTGTGCCATCAAATTCACTCAAATTAGGCATTTTGAACTTGTGAGGCATAGTTTGGTCAGGTTATAGCCTGATATCATCTAGATTGATATCTTTGCCCTTGGTGACTAGCTTAGTTATGGCTTCCATCTTCTTATTTGGCTTTTTGATTTGATCATCTTCAACTACTTTAAGTGGAGAAACTTTATTGTAGGACTTCTTGACCAAGGGGATGTCATAATCTAAAAGTTGATCGTTATGTTCACCTACCACCTCTTTACCCTTATGAGTGGCTAAAGTCTGACGTGCTTTCTTTTATAATCCAGACATAGCATTGGTGAAAGCTACCATCATCCTCTTCTCCATTTCATTCATGGCCTCTATCATTAAGGATTTGGTGACAAATTCATCAGTAGACATGGTTTCTCTTCTTGGTTAGACTGGTAGTGGTTCACTAGTCCCATTAAGGTGCTTGGCTACTCTTTTCCTCTAGGTAGTGAATAAGGGATCAATGATAGTTGTCGAAACAGTGGATTATGGATGATGCATGATTAATATATTAATAATGCAAAGAGTAAATGATGTATGATATGTATGGAATATATGTATATGATGCTATAAGGATAAACACACATAAGAAGCCTTTCAACCTGATTTCTTCTACACATGTGGTCAAGCATTTCTTTCCTAAATGGGATTACCTAAGCATTATCATAAGATACCTAGGTTTAATCATAAACCTTACTTAGGCCCAATTAACCTCTCATATTTAAAGCACATGTAAGGTTAATGGCCTATAAAATTTAATTCTCATTTGATGTGAAATTAGGCTAGGCCATCCTAGGTGAAAGGCATGATGGACTTAGCCCTACTTTAAACAAGGTTATATGTAAAAGGCCCAGATAGCAGTCATAACACAAGTCATAATCAATTTGGGTAATACAACCTAAGGGAAGTTACTAAGCTTAACTACATGGGCTGATGGTTTAGTCAAAATGTTTTCATGGCTCTCACAAGTAGGGGTCCCTCCTAATAGGTCTTTCCAATAAAGGATAATAGTGATTGATTAGTTCACTATTTCACATACATAAAGGTATGAGGCTTATGAGTAATGGATATGCTAACAATTCCTCATTCTTGAATGAAAAATGGGTTAATGGTTTATAACACCATTAGGGTAAAAAAGGACATAATTTATATAAGATGCAATGTATGGGACTGAAAAAAATTAGAATATTTATATGGCATATTATTTGAGCACTTTTCGATTCAATTCTCCTTCCCCAATGGAGTTGCCACTATAAATTTATTGTATTTTACCAATGATGAGACCAGTTAGTTTTTGGAGTCGCCACCTAGCTCTACATTAGGACCACTGATCTTTTTCATAAAAAGGGTTCAGAATAAGATCTTATTTATGCTGTAATAATATACCTTCCTTTATATTCTAATATTTATCAATCTCGTATCATGTAAGCAAGTATTTTAATTAAAACATATCTGACACCTTTTCATATAAAGATAGTAAATTGCAGCATTCAAAATATACAACAAGTGTAAGTGTAAATGAACATCCATAAATTAGGTCATTCATTAGTTAAAGTGGACCTGACAACTACCCGTAATTCTATAAGAATTGGCGGTAATTGCCTAACTCCTATTCCTAAAAGACAGGCTTTGTTAAAATATATTTTTTCATATGACTTTTATTAAAAAAACTCAAACCATTTTGTTATAAAAACACCAATTAATTAAGTAGAAAACCATTTGATGTTATGTGAGGCTTTTAGCATGCAAAATAAGTTATTAAGCTACCTATTACAACCTAAAAAAATTAAGAGAATAAAAAGGTACAAAGCCAAATGAAAAAATATAAAATAAATAATTTGGGCCATCTTAATATTGTTAAGTTCGTGCAGACTCATTACAACACCAGTTTATGTCAATGTGGACTACAATTTATTATGGTTAATATGTTTGTCCGGACCTCTAATCTAGTAAGAATGACCACTTTTGCACAACTTAAAAAATGGTTAGTACCATAAATAGTGGTCCATAAGGACCTAATAATAGAATGGTAATATAATGTGTAATGCAAATATGACTAACTAAGATGCATGCTGAGATAATGGTTATAACTCTGAGGATGTCAAATTAATCATACAAGTGAGAGTGTGAAGGCATCATACTAATATTTATGAGAATTGGAATTTAGAACAAGTATTCATGTGGACTACAATCCTTATGAAAGGGAGTCTATGTGGACTACAAAACATGATAGGCATACATAAGATACTCATATCCATGCATACTATGATCCTTATGAAAGGGAGTCTATACGAATCATAAATTGGGATAAGCATGCATAAAATACACATATCTATATGGACTATGATCCTTGTGAAAGGGAATTTATGTGAAGCACACATTAATTCTAGAATAGCAACAATATGCTTATTAAGGAATATAATAATCATACAACATGATAACATCTTGTAGGCATATTGATATTGTAATAGAATACATTAAAACATGTTATACAAAGCAAATAGAAAAATGTTATTGAATAATAGTCTGCACGAACATTAAATCATACACGTACCAATATATTAAGTCTATGTCGACCTTGTCATGCCTTAAAATAAGTTTGTGCAATTATGATGTCAATTATAGAATGATCACAACAGTGTAACAGATCATTACCTATAATTTAATAGTTCAAAATATCAACTTACTCTTATGATCAATGTGGGGTTTACATGGAATCATCTTATATGTGACCAATCAAGGGAGATCATAGGTTTAGAAGAACAGTATGAATAAATGAAGATAAGTAGAAGGCCTTAGATCTTACCTTATGAATAAGCTTTAAGCAATAACACAAGATGTAGGTTTGTAAAAAGAATTGTGTTTTTAGTTTGAGTTGAAGACTAGCAGTGTGAATCTTGCAACTAGTAGTGTGAATCTTGCATTAGAGTCCTGTCTTGGACTCTCAAAATTATAGGGTTTTAGCTTTTAAATTGCCTCCCTTTCTCATACCTAAGAGGGATATTTATAGGTTTAGAAGGTGACTCTCCCACTTAGAAGAGGTAGAATCCTTCTAAAATTAAGAGATGGAGTCTGAATAAGAAGCTCCTACTTCTAAAAGCTTTCTATCGACAAATACATGTAGGCTTAGGTTACTTAGTCCTGTAGACAAAAGTTATAGGTTCTCTTTCTAGTCTATAGGCTTTAGGCTAGGCTTGTATTAGTCTATATAAACATCGGTTTAGGTTTGTTTAGGTGGACCATAGGCTAGTGGAATCTTGGTTGATTGGTGCAAACCTTGTGGCATCATGTCTAGGTAGACCTATGCCATGTAAGTCTGTACGAACTAGGTTCCCAAGTTGTTCGCATTGTTGCTTTGAGCTTATCTCTAGCTATCATTATAGGCCAAAAGGTAAGGCATCTATAGTAGGTTCTCTTGTATTTGTATTCTTACACATTGATTTTTAAGCTACACATAGGCCCTAAATGCTTATAATGTAAGCATACAATAGGGTGATAGAAAGATAATCATAAAACTAGATAACATGCCATCTCTTTTTTGGACTGGCAATGGTTCGAGTAGGTGGTGTCACAATATGCCATCTCTCATTCAGAACTAGCTATCAAATTGGTTGAGGGGTGTCACATTAGGTGGTATTAAAGCCTAATTTAGGCATTCCTAGGCTGCATATGAGTGCCATAGGGTTCATATATACATACATCAGACAATACTACACTGCTTGAGGCTAATATCTATTTCTTGATATAGATTAAAGATGAGCGATCAAAGGCCCCCTACTGGTGCTAAGTAGGTATGAAGTAATGCCTCACCATAGTTTAGGAGCCAGCAAGTTTAGAAGCCCCTATTCCCAGTGATGTTGCATAACCTATACAAGTATAACCAACCTTCATAAAATAGATGGTTGATATATTTAGACAGGTTATAACAACATGTACACCTACTCTAACACTAGCACTATAGTAGCCACCAGAGCCACAAGCTCTCCAAAAAACCTACCTTAAATATGTGAAAAACATAGAGGCTGTTGACTTTTTAGGCATAAATAGAGATGACACAACCATAGTAAAATATTAGCTCAAAAAAAGAGAAAGAATATTAGAATAGCTGAGATGTACACTTGAAGAAAGTTTGATCTGTATTACATATTTGTTACAAGAAGAGAGATTTCATTAGTGGCTGATAGTGTTATAGAGGAGGTTAATAACATAAATCACTTAGGAATTCTTCCTTTAAAAGTTTAAGAAAAGATACATCAAAGTGGGTTACTTGGAGAAGAAAAGGCAACAATTTCTAAATTTAATGTAGAGGGGTAGGCTAGTGTTAGAGTATGAGAAAGAGTTTACTAGATTTAGCAGATATACATCAAATATTGTGCTCATAAAGGAGGAAAGATGTAAGAGGTTTAAGAAGGGCCTCAACATAGACATTTGATTATAGGTAGCAGTAAATAGATTCGAGAGTCTTTTACACAAGTTGCTGAAAAAAGAGGATATATTGAAAAAGAGGTGGGAGAACATTCAAAAAATGAGGTCCTTTATAATGTGCCAAGCTAGCTCAACACTAAAGCCTAGGAAGAAGTAGAATGGAGGCCCCAACATATGAATACCATAGAGATCAGTTCCTACCCAGTGATTAGGCTTAGCAGGGCAGTTTAAACCTCACCAGTAGTAAAGGCTAGCCACTAGTGCTTCAGTCTCTATGACTAGAAGTGCATTCCTACTATGTAACACCTATGGTCAAAAGATGTAGAAGTATATGGTAGAGGTCAATTCCAATATTCTATCACAAAATATGGCTATAAAGGCCACTACTAGAAGGACTGTTCATTAAGACCAAACATAGATGATTCCTCTAGGCTTTAGGCTTTATCAATTACTCCAGCTAAAAGCCAAAAGGAGATTAAAGTAAAGAAGGCATAAACCAATTAGAGGCCTAAACTAGAGGCAAGCTAGAGGACTGAGGTAAAGGCATCAGCTTGTCAGTATGCAATCCAGACCAAAGAAAAGATAGATTGTCTAGATCTGATTGTTAGTACCTTCTATTTCTTTGACTCATCTATATTGGCATTAGTAGACCTAGGGTTAAAACAATCCTATGTATGCACCACAGTAGCCTAAGATAGAGGCCTTCAGTCAAAATGTCTAGATATTGAAATCATGGTTAGTAACCCAATAGGACAACATGCAATAATGAACAAAGTGTATGGAGATTTTCCTTTAGTTGTCCAAGGACACACCTTCCTCACCAAATTAATTAAACTACCTTTTAATGAATTTGATGTCATATTAAAGATGGACTGGTTATCTAGACATAATGTAATAGTAGACTATAGAAAGAAGCGACTCATTCTCTAAATAATAGAAAGAGGGGAAATTACAGTAGTGGTTGAAAGAACTAATTTCTTATCCAATGTGATCTCAGTAGTAGTAGCAAGAAAACTAATTCAGAAGGGTTGTTAAGCATACTTAGTGCACATGGTATAACACCTATATTAATAAGCCCTTATAGAATTGCACTTTTAGAGCTGAAAGAACTAAAACTATAATTGCAGGAGCTATTGGATAAAAGGTTTATTGAATTTAGTGTTTCACCATAGGGAGCACTAATTTTGTTTATAATGAAGAAAGATGGCTCAGTGTAGCTTTGGATAGACTATAGATAGCTTAACAAGGTAACTATCAAGAATAAATACCCTGTGCCTAGGATTGATGATATGTTTGACCAGTTTAAAGGGTCCAACATCTTTTCAAAGATTGACTTGAGATTTAGCTACCATTAACTTTGGATAAAGAAATATGACATTTTGAAGACAACTTTTCGTACCTAGTACAGACATTTTGAATTCTTAGTAATGCCATTTGGGCTAAAAAAATGCTCTTATACCTTTCATAGATTGATGAACTGAATCTTTTGACCACACTTAGACTAATTTATGATGGCATTTATTGATGACCTTTAGTGTATTCTAAACTAGAGAGGAACATAAATAGCACCTCAAGTAGGTATTGCAAACACTAAGAGAGAAGTAGTTATATGCCAAGTTAAGTAAGTATGTATTCTGGTTAGATGAGGTAGCATTTCTAGGACACATAGTGTTAGCTAAAAGAATCAAGTTGGACCTTAGTAAAAGTAAAACTATGTTAGAATGAAAGCCCTCGAGGAATGTGATAGAAATTATAAGCTTCTTAGGATTAATTAGATATTACAGACGATTTCTGAAGGGATTCTCAATAATTATTGCTCTCATAACACATATACTAAGAAAAAATGTGAAATTTGTGTGGGATTAGAAAGTCCAAGAAAGCTTTGATAGGTTAAAAGCCATGTTAAAAGAAGCACTAATACTTAAATAGCTAAAACCAAGGAGAGACTTTATTATTTATAATGATGCCTCATATAATGGACTTAGATGTGTGTTAATACAAAATGGTAATGTGGTGGCATAGGCATTCATATAGCTAAAGCAATATGAGAGGAACTCTTTCACCCATGATTTAGAGTTAGCAACCATCACTTTTTCTTTGAAAATATAAAGGCACTACTTGTATGGTGAAATTAGTTATGTTTACACAAACCATTAAAGCCTAAAATACTTTCCTTTTTAAAAGGAGCTAAACTTAAGGTAGTAGAGATAGATGGAGCTAATTAAAGATTATGAATATCTGATTGACTACTATTCTAGGAAGGTGAATATAGTGGCAAATACATTAATCTCAAAGATCTTATGTAACCTAAAGGTAATGAATATCTAGTTACAAACCCGAGAAGATAGAGCCTTGTTAGTTGAATTATAGGTAAAACCTAATGTGATTCAATAGGTGAATGAAGCACATCAAGATGATGATCAATTGTAGCATATAATGAGTGTAATTAAGGAGAGGAAGCTGATTGAATATGAAATCAAAGTAGATGGATATTTGTATTTGCACTATCATAACTAACTATGTGTACCTGATAAAGAGGACATTAAGAGGCAGATATTATAGAAAGTTCATAATTCCCTTAATACTATACATCCTGGGAGCACAAAGTCTTGCTAGGACTTAAAACCCTATTACTAGTGGCTAAGAATGAAAAGAGACATAGCTGAGTACGTTATCAGATGCCTCACTTGCCAACAAGTGAAGGCAAAACACTAGGTTCCTTCTAGATTGCTCCATCGTATAACAATACTAGAATGGAAATGGGAAAAGGTCACTATGGATTTCATAATAGGATTGCCCATGATAAGAAGTAAATGTGATATGGTGTGACTAATTATGGATAGGCTAACTAAGACAACACATTTCATCCCAATGAGAATAGATTATTCCCAGGAGAAACTCGCATAGTTGTACATTGATGAAATTATCAGATTGCATGGAGTACTAGCATCCATTATATCATATCAAGGCCTGAGGTTCATATCTAGGTTTTGGAAGAAATTGCATAATGCCTTAGGTACTTGACTGACCTTTAGTACAACGTTCCACTCACAGATAGATGGTCAATAAGAACGGGTGATCTAGGTACTAGAAGACATGTTAAGAAGTTGCACCATCGAGTTCAAAGGAAATTGGGATCAATACCTATCAATAGCAAAATTTGCATACAATAATAGCCATCAAGCAAGAGTAGGAATGACATCCTATGAGGCTTTATATGAGAGGAAGTGCCGAACTCTATTATGCTAGACAAATTTGATGAAAACAAGTTAATGTGCCTAGACTTGATTAGGGATACATAAGAGAAAGTCAGAGTGATTATAAATTGATTAAAGGCAATAATAAATAAATAAAAATGCTATGCATATTTGAAACAAAAAGTCGATTGAGTATGAAATTAGAGATAAAGTCCTCATAAAGGTATCACTTTAGAAGAAGATACTCTAATTTGGGAAGAAAGGCAAGTTAAGCCCCAGATTCATTTGTCCTTATGAGGTGATTAAACATCTTAGACTAGTAACATATAGATTGACATTTCCTCTAGAAATACAATAGATCTAGGATGTATTTCATGTCTCCATACTAAGAAAATACATATTAGACCATTCACATGTGCTTTTAACATATGAGATAGAAGTATAATAAGATTTATCATACAAGGAAGAACTAGTTTAGATTTTTGCATGAGAATTAAAGGAGTAGTGTAACAAAATAATGCCATTGGTAAAGGTGTTATAGAAACACCATGATTCCTAGAAGGCAACATGGGAAAGTGAATAACAAATGAAGAGAATAATAATCACATCTATTTAAACCAGGTAAATTTTGAGGTTGAAATTTCTTAAGAGGGGAAGGAATTATATCACCTAAAAATCCCAATTTTATGAATAGTACTTCCCAAGGCATGAATAGTGTTTTCCAAGTAACTGGGTCATATTGAGATGGCTAAAGGGGAGTACTATTCATAAAACTTTGATGGGCTAAATAATAATCAAAATGAAGTAATTAGCACTAACACTAAACTAATAAATTATTTTACATTGATATCTATTGAATAGTGATCTTAGTTTACATTGAGCTAAAAAATGGTCAGGACGTGCCTGGACTAACCTTAATATAGCATACCTTGAAGGTTAAAGGTTCTAGATAATTCAATAATGATGGAATCAAAAATTTCTAACATAGATTGATATTTAATTGACATTTCTTAATTATACTAGTGAATAGTTAACTTAGTTCCTTTTAGAAGTTCGGCCTGAGATTTTATGGGTCCTTTAATTGAGAGTTTAATAATTTTTTGCATCAAAAGTATGAATTTTAGAGACCTCTAGCATTTATTTCACATTTTTTATGCTTAAAACATAAATAGGATTAATTGGTCTTGTCAATTACCACATGGCACAATCGTGGCCATCCAACCTCTTAATATGTAGAGTATGAGATGTGTGTGCATGTACATAATTGAAACCATCATCTACCCCCATATCTACCCTTGGCTAATGCCATTAATGGGTATTTCGCTCTCCTCCCTTTTCTATTTCATTTCTCTCTTATCCTTAAATCAAATCTCACACTTTATATACTAAACTTGCTCTACTTGATC